>JAFISD010000431.1:0-12836 GCA_022560085.1 Helminthosporium solani
GTGTGAGTTGGTTTAAATGAGCTCAGGGGTTGCGTGACCTGCTCCGCCTCTTGCTTCTCTGCTTGGGTCTTTGCTGTAGCGCCTAGGATATCACCAAATGAGCTACTATCCTCGGCGAGGCAGACTCGAGCCCGCATCTTTGGTTGGACCTGACCATTGGGCGTGGGCTGATGCTTTCCGCATGACATGGCACCCTACGAAGCCGCGCTACGTTCCGGCAAAGCCATCCTGACGCTGTTGGAACCCTGGTTAACGAGCATGAACAGTGTAACTACGGCAACAGATGGCTGTCTCATATTCGTCATGCGTACGGAGGTAGGGTATGTCGATTGATTACTGAAACCAAGGGGCTCGCTCAGGGATTCCCTAAGGCGTTCTCCAGTTCCTCCAGTTGGATTGAGAATATAAGTGACAGCATCTCGCTGTAAGCTCTTAAATCGGATCTAGAGGATATACCATCTTTTACTTGTTGCCGGAATACCTGTCACTAAGTTCTCTCCTCCTGAATAGAATCTAAATGGACAGTCAAGGTCAGTCGTTTCTTCTCTACTCTTGTCAACGAGTATGTGGGTTATTTTCTAACAGGTCTATGCTAGATTGCTTTTATACTGCCAATGGATTGACGTTTTTGAGGATAGGATTGTGCGAAGACATCCTGGTTACAGCGGATAATGAGCTACAAGATGATTTGGCGTCTGACGGAGAAGAGACTGTGTTTGAGGAATACGATGAGCCGCAGGAAGTCTTGCTTGAAGATATTGAACCAACGGCATCCGAGGCGGATGAGTTGCAGGTGTTGACAGTCCTGTAAATTGCTGGTCTCTTTCTTCCGAGATCTATGAGCTTACAGGGGATAGCATCGCATCTTTCATCCATATGCTCGCTCTTCGTGTCGAGTCCGCCGTCCTGAGATGTATTCAGCATCAGTTCCAGATTGTGGATCAACCATTCTTAAAAATCTTGACCCGCGGACCCGTCCTTTTTTTTCTGGCGAATCTCATGTTTACGACATTCCAAGAAATTTTCTTGGGATTGAAAGCGCTGGTCATATTGCTTGGTTGTGTATGTCTTATCTGCAATTCGTTCTAAAGGAGTCCTATTATTACACTCCCATCTTGAAATCGGATACGTTTTCTCTCTATATGACATGTATCTTTTCCTGTGCTTCGTGTAAAAAATATGCTGCTGATCACTAGGATGAAGTTCAATAATTATTTGAAACACGCTTAGCCTGACTGGGGGTGATCCTTGTCAGACTGCTTGGCATCGCTACAGATGGCACAGACCACTAGTCAACTTTATCCGCACCTCCATCTCACTGCATCGCACACGTATCATTGTCAGCCAGAATAGCACTCCCGCTATCGAGGCAAGAGCTTCAGCTCACAAGTCTAGATTCGAGGCCGTCCCGAAGCAATTACTACACTCCAAGTCTCACCAGACTGATCGCAACGATAATTCCTCCCTCCGAACGGCCTCCCGTGTGTACTGGTAGACATGATGGAAGCTGGAAAGTGGTGATCTATTCGTGATATGATGTAGCGTCGCCGAAGGACGAGCGGAGGAGCCTTTACTGATGTCGCGCTCCGCTTTCGAAGAAGCCCTTCGCAACCGCTGCCCGGGTAGCACCAGCTTCCTTCCCTCCCCACGTCTTGAAGCCACACACCTATGGATCCTGCATCAAAACTATCCGATAGACTTGATTCGTCTAGTCCGACGTGACAGGATATCCCAGGATCGAGGCTTTCAGCATCTGCGTGACAGTGCCCTCAAGGATTGTCATGCAAGTCGCCCTTTCCTGTGCAGGCTCCGACTATATGCCGAAGAAGCTCAGGATGTGCTGTTGGGCAGCTGAACAGGGCATGTCGAGTGGCGCAGCCTACCATGCCTTTCACCTTACTCAACAAAGTGATTACTGCTCCCTACGACTGACCTCCATATTCATCATTCAAAGAGTGCCAGCTGCTACCTCTTCAGTGTTCCGAAGCTATGTACTCAGACGATCCACCGAGCCCATCCAAGGACTTTACTCTCCCCGAGAGCCCAAGGCATACTCTCCCACTGTCGAACGCTCGGATTCTATAGCACTCCTAATGCATACCCCTGTGGTTTGTCGACAATTCCAGACCGTTTTGGGAGGCATGATGGTATGGGAAGCGTGACGAGGTTGCAGGCAACGCATAGATATGCACTATCCAAGCCTACTCGCCCCTCCACCCGGCTACGCCTCAACGACTAGCAAGGGGGACTTCATGCGGTGCTTCTGCTGGTGAAGCATCTATCGAGACACCGCTATTACTAGAGACGCATCCCAGCGCTTACCCCCTCGAGCTTCTGCAAGTGCCATCCTCCCCTGTTGACGGCGTCAACACCGAGGCTCGGACACCCAGTCCATGCAGAGGTTCGTATCGGCGGGTGCCATGTACGGAGACGCCGTCTCCCCCAAGCTGGAAGGTGGGATACAAATGCCGCTGTTTTTGGGGGGAACGGACGCTCCGGACCCATTCTTTAGGCTCCATAAAGACCTACGACGCTGCTTGCAGGCAAAAACGGCTTGGGCAACCCGCATGGTGCTCTTCCACTAATGCATGGCCTCCGGTCAAGACACACTACGCATCCATCGCACCTCGTAGCGGACTGGGCGCTTAAAAACGCCTTGCGAGCAATTTGAGTGAGCCAGTGGATCGTCGACAGCTGGGTCTTGCGTCGTGTTCATGCAACTCCCATGTCAAGCTCAAGCTCAAGCTCATGGCACCGCCACTGGCGCCGTCTCAAGACCCCGGCTTTGAGGCGTCTGTGTCTCTTCTCAAATTTACTCCTGAAGGGGGCGCGGATACAGACAATACGTATAAAGCCACGGTGCTCCCTGGGTTTAGTTAATGTTCTCACCAACTTTCGTACTTATAGTTGCATAGCCAACATACCATTATCCTCTATCTTGTACTGCAACAAACCTACTCTGATTCTCATCATGGGTACGAGTGCAGAAATCTCATTGCTGCTAAAAAACGGAAAGGAGTACACTATATGTACACCAGTTGACGGGGGTCATTGCGATTGCGGAAAGCATCTATGGGAATGGTTGGGATCTCTACTTTCGGAACAATGGGACACGCTCAACGAACGGCTCGAAAAGGCGACCTGGTAAGTCTCTTGAAGTCAACACCACGTAGCGTTGCTTAGTAATAACAACCAGGGCCAAGGAACGTGATAAAGCATGCACTTATGGCTTAACGTTGAATCGTATGGAATTTGACCTTGGATGTCCTAGGGAGTCAACCGAATACACGATGATCGACGTCCTGCGACGAGAATACTACGAGCCCTTCCAAGTTTTGCGTTCAGTCATGAATGGCAGAACACGACATATGATCCATTTCGAATCCGGTTATGCGTGTTACAATTATCAAATCGATTTCAATTCGAAGACGTTCTCCGTATTGGACAATACAGTGGAATACGTCAAGGTGCCGTTTACATGTAGAATAGCACGACTTCTATTCGAAAGTACTGTCAACTTGGACGAAAGAATGTCACCTCGCAATGATGCCGACCAAGAGCCTACCGTTGGACCGGGAGACGCCATCCCGAGGTCTCATGACGATTATCTCTCAAGGAAGCGGCCAAACACGACCGAAAGCTCAACTACACCAAAAAAACCGAAAACAGCTCCTAGCATCAACAAACCTCTGGATGAAGCTACCGATGATTCCCTGACAAACACCGATGCTGCGGCTCAAGTCCAAGCCAGCCTTGCCGAGATGGAGGCTCATTGTACAGCTTTGGAGCCTTCCAAGCTCGAAGACCAGACAGGTGGTGAGGGCGAACCCCAATCCACCGACGAAACGCTGCGAAAGGGTGCCGAAAAGGAACCTGAAGCGATGGTCGACGTCCAGGGAAACGGTCTTACCGAAGCGCTCGACGGTCAATGGCACGTGGAGGTTGTACCGCTCGCCGGAACCGCTACGCCGGATGTGGGGACGGAGTCAGTCGGACCGGAGACAGTACCGATGGATCTATCGACAGCTCCCAACCACGAGCTTGGGCCTGGTGATTCCGCTATGGATACCGTCTCTTCTGTCGAAACCCATATTCAGCCAGGCCAGACTGTCCAACTAAGTGAGAACCGTGCCAGATCGGAAGCTACCGAAGCTACCGAAGTAGCGACGCCGAAAAGCCAAGAACTGGGGTCTCCGACGAATCCAATCCTTTTACAGGACGACCCGCCTATCGTTGGTAATGATAGGAACGAGCCTATTATCATAGAATGATAACATAGTTGCGCTCATTGTTGTCGACGAAGGCTTTCGCTAAGTGGAAGAATGTGCTGGAGCAGTGGATCATGCTGTATGGGCTCAAGACAGTCATTGGGACCGAGCGGTTTGAGGTCTTTGGGATAGCGACGAGAAAAGCATGCAGGGTCGCCCAGAAGGGCATTGCTAGGTCTTTGGAAAACGTAGGCACGCTTCGTGGGGAGTGGAAGAGGGTCGAATCGGACAAAAAACGTATGTGCAAGTTTGAAAGGGCTTTGACATGATTCCACAAGGCGGAGAGAGAAAGACTACGAGCCTGGTGGTCGCCATGGGAAGAACGGCTTTTCTGGTCGACGAGGTTAATCTGTTGTAAGTCTATTTAGTGTAAACGAAATCTAAATTTAGTTAGTTATCGATCTTAGCCAATCAAACACTGAGATAAAGGGCACGAGCGAAACCGAGCACGTGATGATAGACAGTTCTAGAAATCCACCGCCCTGCGTCGGTTGGACACTGCTCCCAATCTCTAAGCTGGGCTTGATCGAGCGCTTGTATAATCCGCACTGCTCCATATCCTACGATAAAATACAAGACAGGACGTAAGGGGCCATCTCGCATTAGCCAGGATTGGTGGTTCGCTTCCGCTGGAAGTACCGGTTGACACGGCGAACCTGCATGAGAGGCCATCTCCTCTCCCGAGAGAAAAACGCGTCGATTTTTACATATCGCGACCATTTGCAACCAATCGAGTCCTCAGACGACAGATAGAGGTCCTACGACCGATGTCGCGACCCCCCACGCGTGGGACCGGCGACGCGTCGAGCCCACGTGAGGTGCAGCTAACCGACGACCACGAACGACCGAAGCGACCAACGCGAAACGCGCCTCGAATTCTTCCCGACGATACGATACTATACTCGAACAACTTTAGATCGCTCTCCCAGGCTCGCGAGCAGGATGATAGAGCAGCTGAAGATGCGCAAGGAACCATCAGGCTGGCACCGCAAACGCCAACTTCCACGACCCACAACTCGCCCCAAAGAAGATCGAGAAAGGCTAAAACGACCAGACTCTCAACACAAACATCAGCTGCGGCGCCGATCGTATCGCAGCTCCGGCAGGGAAGGATCGACCAGACGAAAGGAATGCAGGAAGCGGTCGACAAGATCACGGCAGCGATGAAGGAACAAGAAGAGCTAGCGAACGAAAGGCATAGGGAACTTCAAGCGGGATTACAGGAGGTCAGAGCTCAGAACGAACAGCTGAAGCAGGAACTACACGAATGCAAGCAAGAAATAAAAGCATGCAAAGACGCGCTCGCGCAGGAAACCATCAACCGGCCGACGTACGCCGCAGCCGTAGCAAGCCCCAGAGAATCTGCACAGCTGAACCACCCGATCCCCAACAACGCGAGCGGCCCCTCAGACACACTGAAGAGCCTTCCAGGCTTCGACCTGGACATGACAGAAGCCTATGGTATGCACATGGAGGACGCTAGCGTCAAGAGTATCCGAGAAAGGATACAGCAGGCGTTCAAGAGCCACAGCCCAACACAGGACATCGGATGGGTGGGAATCGCAAGACGGGGAGGTAACCTGGCGAGGGTCAGGGTATGCCTACACACTCACGAGGACGAGAGGAAAGCAAGGATCCACACAGACTGGATCACCACCCAATTCAACGGCGCGCGCATTCATGGCGAACAGTGGCACGTGGTGAAAGTAGATAGGGTGAACAAGAACACGATCTGCGACAACACCCGAATTCGTATTCATGGGGAAGCCTGTGACAGACTAAGCATTGAGAACGGCGTGACAATCAAGAAAATGCATTTCCTTGGACAACCGTCCCCTGACAAGCTGTACTGCTCAATTGCAATCTATCTCGCAAGCAGAGAAGAGGCGGAGAGTCTCCTGCATCGTAAGCTCGTAGAAATCGACGGGGAACTAGCCTACACGAAACCATATGTGAAAATGCCCACACCGCAGCGATGCTACAATTGCCAAACATTTGACCAACACAAAGCACACCGATGCCCATCTTCAGAGCCAACCTGTGGGGTGTGCGCAAGGACGGGCCACACAAACCGCGAGTGCACAGCTGGAGAAGCAAAGTGCGCCAACTGCAAAGGACCACACCGCGCTAGCGATCGAGGATGCCCGATTTACAGAAGGCTCCGGGGTGAACTAAACGCTGTGTCAAATGAATAAGGAACTCAAAATCTACCAAGCGAACGTAGCGAGAATGCCTGAGACACAACACAGCATCATGAATGCAGAGTACTTGAAAGACTTCGCCCTCCTTCTCATCCAAGAACCGCACGTCTACCAAGACGAAGAGGGGGCGTGGCAACCAGGACCCCGGGGCCACACGTACTGGAAACCCCTGCTACCACAGGGAGACGGAGAAAACAGCCGGCCCAGGGCCATGATCTGGACGCACAGAGACCTAGCCACAAGACCGATAGACACCCGCTCGACTGACCTGGCGGCAACATTGGTGGAGATCGGAGGAAGACAAGCCTTAGTGATATCGGTCTACATCCCAGCAAAGACGAGCAGAACCGATCCCGAGTTACTCGAAAGCCTCGCCCAGATCAACAGGATCATCGTTGATACCAGAAGGGGCCAGAGAAACCGCGTGGAAGTAATCATAGCAGGGGACTTCAACCGACATGACCAGCTCTGGGGAGGCGACCATATCGGAACAACAGACCGTCAAGGCGAGGCGGAAGGTATCATAGACCTGATGGCGGACTTGGATCTGCAAAGCCTAGCACCACGGGGTGCTGCCACCTGGCACTCACGTAGCGACAGCAAAGAGTCCACAATCGACCTCATGCTAGCTACGCCCGAACTGACGAATGAAGTATACAGCTGCACCATAGACCAAACGGAACATGGCTCGGACCACAGTGCCATCCGCACCGAACTGGCGGTCGAATGGCAGAGTCCCAATACCCGACCAAGGAAGCTGTGGAGGAAAGCTAGGTGGACGGATGTGAGGCGGATGGTAGAAGCCACGATGCGCACTCGCCCCGAACCACAGGACCGCTACAATGTCGACGAGTACTGCAAATACATTATGGAGCTGGTGACTCCTGCGATCGAGAAATACGTGCCGGTAGCGAAGCCATCTCCGTATGCGAAAAGGTGGTGGAACGAGGACCTCACGAGGTTGAGAGCGGACTATACCTTCTGGCGCAACAAAGCGAAAGCAGGGAGAAGAGCGGGTGTGGAAGATAGCTACACACGAGACATGGCCATCTCCTACCGCAAAAGGTTCCACGACGCAGCACGCAACCAGAGGAAGACGCACTGGCTTGATTTTATCGCCGATGCGGACAACATTTGGACGGTGTCCCGATACATGAATCCGAACCAGGACAGAGAGGTCCCACCAAGATCTCAGCACTCAAGGCTGCAAGTGGACCGTTGCACACCAAAAACGCAAGCATCGCGCAGGAACTGCTCAGGGAATTCTTCCCAAGACCGCCACCGGTCACGGAGACGTTTGAAGGAGGACGGCAACAAGACGAGCTACCTATGGAACCCTTGTCGGAGGAAGAAGTCCACAGAGCCATCGTCGGGGCAAGCCCGTTCAAAGCACCTGGAAACGACGGGATGCCAGCAGTGGTATGGCAAGAGCTCTGGGAAGTACTGGGAAGACATATAGTGGCACTTTACCGGCTATCACTCGGAAGCGGCAAGCTGCCGCGGCAATGGAAGATAGCAACGATCATCCCTCTCAAAAAAGGAGGAACGAGAGACTGGACAAACGCCCAGTCGTACAGACCCATATCGCTACTAGCAACGCTGGGTAAAGGCCTGGAGGCCGTTATCGCGGAAAGGCTGGCCTATCTCGCGGAGGAATACCATCTCCTCCCCAAGAGTCACTTCGGCGCTCGAAAGGCTCGATCGACAACACAAGCGCTCACGCTTCTGCAGGAGAGTGTTTTTCAGGCCTGGAGAGATAATAAAGTCCTCAGCCTGGTCAGTTTCGATGTGCGTGGCGCGTTTAACGGGGTGGATGTCGAGGTGCTTACCCAGAGACTGGAAAAGCGAGGAATACCGCACAGCCTCGTCCGATGGATCCGCGACTTCTGCACAGAGAGAAAGGCCTCAGTAACTGTCAATGGCGAGACTACTCCACTCACCGAGCTGCCCCAGTCAGGGCTGCCCCAGTCAGGGCTGCCCCAAGGATCCAACATCTCACCGATCGCGTTCCTGTTCTTCAACGCCGATCTTGTCTCATCAAAACAAAACCGCAACGTGGGGGCAATGGCTTTCGTTGACGATTATACAGCGTGGGTTGCAGGAGGCTCCGCGGAAGATAACACGGCAAAATTGCAAACGACAATTGTAGAGAGAGCGGAAAGGTGGGCTCTTGCAAGTGGAGCATCTTTCGAAGGCAGCAAAACAGCCTTCGTGCACCTCACGCGCAACAACAGCAAGCTCTCGAGCTTACCGCTGATAATAGACGGAGAGGAAATCGCACCTAAACACGAAGTCAAGATCCTGGGGGTGATTCTCGATCAACAGCTACGCTACAAAGAGCACGTAGTCCGAGCCGGAAAGAGGGGATTGAAGGCAGCACTTGCACTGAAACGCATGAAGGGACTGAACCCGCAGACAGCCCGGACTCTCTTCACGTCCAAGGTTGCACCGGCGATCGACTATGCCTCGCCGATATGGTCCCCCAAGGCGGCAAAACAGACGACGAAGATACTCGATCATGCACAAAGGATCGGGGCACAAGCGACCGTAGGAGCGTTCCGCACACTAGGAATACAGAGGGCGGAGGCCGAATCAGGCCTTGTCCCGATTCGTAACCGGTGGGAACACCAGCAGGGCAAGTTCTGGGTCAAGTGTCACACATTGCCGGAGAAGCACCCTTTCTGGCGTCTGCAACGGCAGCTGGACATACGGAACAGACGCTTCCGGTCACCGCTACAACAGATCGCACGCAGGTTTGAGAAGATGGATCTGACAGACCTCGAAACGATTCAGCCGTACTGCAAGGCACCCTGGCACCCTGACTTCAAGACCACCATCCAGGAAAGGGAAGAAGCGGTCGAATGGGCGAGCACAACGAACGAGAGGATACTCTATGTAGACGCATCGTATCGAAAAGGCAACATCGGCGTCGGGATCTACTTTAGCCTCCGCGACAGGGTGGAAGACAAACAATGCCTGCGAATTGGGCGAAATAACCAGATCACCGCAAACCACACCGAACTTATGGCGACACACCACGCGATGGCACATATCGAATGCATATGGGACAGCCTGGAGAACTTCCCTCCGGACATAAGGAAACTCGCACTACCCACCGTGATTGCGAGCGACAACACCTCAGCTCTGCGCGCCCTAGCGAAACCGGCTAGACAAAGTGGACAGAACATCATCAGAAGAACGTGCGAGATAGCCCGAAGACTGAGAGGTAGAGGAGGACCGGCGATTTGCCTGCAGTGGGTGCCAGCGAGGTCAGAAGTGATAGGGGGCGATATGGCCCACGATCTTGCCCAACACGCTACAGCAAAACCCCTACCCAGGATCCGGATAGCAACACTGGCGCCTGCACTGAAGCAAGTAAAAGACGTGATCGAGCTGAGACAGAAAGGGAAATACGAAATCGACAGCGCACTGCCAGGGAAGCATACAAGACTGCTATACGACAAATGCACATACAAAGAAGCGAAGGCACTCTGCCAGCTACGAACAAAGCACAGCCGGCTTAACAATGACCTGGCACGGATGAAGGCCGTGGAATCGACAGACTGCGAATGCGGACCCAGAAGGGAAACAGCCCGACATTTCCTGTTTGAGTGCCCTCGGTGGACAGAACAACGGAAGCCACTAATGGAGGCAGCAGGAGACCGGTGGGGAGACCTTTCCTTTTTCCTGGGAGGAAGAACGGAACGGAAAACAGCCACGGGAGAATACCTGGATGGACCATCCAAATCCTGGAAGCCGGATATGGAGGTAGTCAACCAAACTATACAGTTTGCCCTGGCTACCGGACGACTCGAATAAATAGAACCTCCCTGGCAAAATACTCTCTGGACGATGGCGAGCTGGCCGGCCGTTATCCCGAAGGCCAACACTTGAGAAATCGCTCTCGATGGGACCAGGATCCGGAGCAAGATAGATAGGTACTGATGATAGACAACAATGGAAATAATCAAGGTCGGAGTGGAAGGCCCAGCAGTATAAAAGAGAGGACTGAGAATGAGACGATGGACTGAAAGTTCTCAGCGTTCGCACTAGTGTAGATACAGTCACATGACAAAAGTCTGTTCGTTTAGTGTCAACGAACACCAAAACACCAAAATATATATATCTTTCAACCACCAACACCATGCCCCCACAACGCGTTTTTGGTACAGAAATTAGTGCAAATCGTCGCCCTGGTGGTGAGCTATCAGAGCGCGCCCGCGACGTTATTATTTCAAAGCTTGAAGCGGGTGTGACGACGCGTGAACTCGCGGAGGAATTTTGCTGCACCACCAACTGTATACGTACTACGTACAAGCGATACCACCAAACCTCAACCAACGCGTCGCGCGCTCGATTAGGAAGGCCAAAGATACTATCCCATCACGAGAAAAGGATCCTCTATTGACATGCAAGAAAAACACCAAAGATTGAGTACCAAAAGCTCCTTGAAGAGGCCCATATTGAGAAGTCCTACTCGGCACGAACAGCCTACAGAACCCTCAAAGAAAAAGGCCTCACCAATTTCAGATCAAAGAGGCGGCCTAAGATCAACCCAGGCGACGCCGTACGTCGCCTCCAGTGGTGTAGATTGTATACAAATATCGACTGGAGGCGTCTTACTGTACGGTTCTCAGACGAGTGTTCAATTCAGAAGGGCGCAGGCCATTCTACTGAGTGGGTATTTAGGTTCCCATGGGAGAAATGGAAACCTTAGATGATCACTGCTATCCCTACTGGCCGGCTACCAGCTTAGATGGTTTGGGCTTCTATTTGGATTGATTATAATGGCCGTACCAAGAGGTCACTACTAGTGATTATAGAGAGGGATCCTATAGCACTAAAGAATAGCTATACAGCTCAGAGCTACCAGTGGGCTTTAGAGGAAGGCCTGCTACCAAACTATCACCCAGGCGATCAGTTTATGCAGGATAACGCGCCTATCCATACGGCTCGAAGTACTCAAGAATTTATGACTCGTCACGGGATCTGGGTAATCAGCTGGCCACCCTACTCACCAGACCTCAACCCTATTGAACACGTCTGGTGGGAGGTGAAAAAGCTTCTCCATAAGCACTACTCTCACCTCAACACATTTGGTAGATCTCAAGAAGAGTGGGATCAGTTTTGTACAGCGTTGAAAGACTGTTGGTCAAAGGTGCCAACATCTCTGATACGTCGCCTGATACTCAGTATGCCACGCCGTATAGATGCTGTAAAGGCCTCAAGGGGCTACCAAACGAAATACTAGATGAAACTCTATATTATATATACAACTCAGCTTCAAAACACCACCAAATTTAGTTGTATAGATGGGATGGTGAGGTGGTTGATCATTCCTCATTCGGGCCGAAAACCCTCGGCAATCAGACTTTTGGCTTAGTACTGTAGCTTAGAGGAGCTTACCGGGCCTATAGGCACCCGAGGCGTAAGAACAATCAAATCAAATCAAATCGAACCTGCATGAAGTTACGCCCCGCAGCGCGCATAGAGCTGGTAATGACTTTTTAGTATCGAGTAGAGGTTGCGAGGATAGGATAGAGATATTTTACAAAAATTCGAAGCGAAAAAGGCTTTAAATACTGGCGTTGTGGGGAGGGAAGTCTGTTACGCCACGAAAGAAGGCACTTTGCAAATCAGGCTCGGAGGCGACGATGCGAACATAATTCTTAGGGAAATTTATATCATAGACATTTAGAATTGGCTACAGTAGATTTTTCCGATAGAATAATGACAGTGACACGGAAGTCATAGATTTGGCTAAGGCTATATGGCAAAGTTTGCTACCAGAGGGTTTGAATTTAGACAGAGGATGCGAAGTAGGGGAAGAGTTCTAGGTTTGGAATTTTACAAGGCTTAGAAAAGTAGCGTATCATCTATATATAAAGTATCTTTCAATACTGCAATAATGATTTAGGCCTTTATAATAACATGTTAGTGTAGTTTCCCTCTAAAATTGAAATAGCTGATGGATGAGTGCTGGCAGACCTAGCGGGAGCTGGCGTATACACACATTGCTAGAAGGCTAGCATAGTAGAGCCGTAAGGTTATCATGCACATCGCATCTCACCGTGATTTTCAACAATATTAGTGCAGCAATATTCCTCGAAGAACTCTCCCTAACGAAAGTTCCTCGAAGAGCATTCCCCGACGAATATTCCCGGGAGCCATCTAATTTTAGCTGTCAGATGTCACGGTGGCTGAAGCATATGTGTAACAGGTGTCAGGAATACGTACATATATATGAGAGGCTTCTCGCCTGTTACATAAAAAACAATGAACTCAATCACTTGCTTCAACAGGTTATGAGCCCGGCTTGCACACAACAGAAATTTCAGATTCTATACCTACAGCTAAGCTTCCGCAA
>JAFISD010000432.1:0-12806 GCA_022560085.1 Helminthosporium solani
TATGTAACAGGCGAGAAGCCTCTCATATATATGTACGTATTCCTGACACCTGTTACACATATGCTTCAGCCACCGTGACATCTGACAGGGACACCTCTCTGGGGAGACGAATCTGACTGGGATACCTCTCCGGGAAGACAAGTCCGGGGACGTCTCTCCGGGGATACGAATCTGACTGTGACACCTCTCCGGGGAGACAAATCGTCCGGGGAGGACCATTCGGCTAGGACCACTCGACTAGGAGACTCAGCATCCCCGGAACACCTTACTGGGCACATGAGCGTCCTAGAAGCCTCAGGGTCCCCGGAACAGCCTCCTAGACGCCATAGTATCCTCGAAACAGTTTCCTAGGCGTACGAGAGTCCTAGTCCCCTTAGGGTCCCCGGAACAACCTTCTAGGCAAATAATTGTCAATTCTAGATGCAGGTTTTGCCTAAGGAACCCTTTTTCTTGTCTAAATCTTAATCGCGTCTAACGTTAAATTATAGTTTTATTCTGCGAAATATTTCAATGCTAGAAACTTTGATGTTCCATACCCTATATCCTGTTCTACAATAATCGATGCATTGTACTTTTTTTGAATATGGCTGTGACCCACGGCGTAAGCGTTTCCATTTGCTCTAAAATGGAGAAGCAGGCACTATGTTGTATAACCAAGGCCCCCATTACCATTGTCTCTTGTTGTCAGATAGAGCGAGTGCTTTGAGGTTGATTCTATACAATCGAGCAGGGACCTCGGCACGTGACACACGAACGGGATCAAAACACCCGACCTCATCTCTGGATGAGAAAAAGGGGCACAACAATCAATCAAGAGAACCCGACAAGATACTTCTTGAATCCATCAACAATACCATAAAATTTAACACATATTATGGTACTGTTAGAACCCAATTCGGGCACCAGTATATAACGGTCCAAAATTGAAACTGGGTTATAAATAGCTAGCACTAAAATAACTCCCTTGATAGCAATTTCTCTAAATAGCTTTCGACAGCCCTGAATAGGACCCTCCTAATAATAGGCAGCAGAGTCATATCTCTGGTGACTGATTTTCCTAAACTCACTCTCCCGACTGTCAGCCGAGAACGTGTCGTTGAAGACACAGCTGCAATGCGTCAATATGCAGGTCAGTCATCAAACTAACAAAAGGCGTGCATCGATAACTGACTACAAAAATTGAGCTTTTGGCTCGATGAGTTCGCGCCAAAGAACAAACAGATAAAACTTCTCCGGAAGAAACTCTCACGCCGATTTAGCGGAGAAAGCCAGACTGAGTCCATGAGCGTAGACTCCAACCCCGACGCCTCTACAACGAGTATGACAGTAGCACAACTTGAGCTGGAAGACTCGCCATCACCTTATTCTCCCGAGAAATGCAACTTACATACAAAATAACACCTTACTTATTAGGACCTATAGTCTTATTCCTATAACAATAAGAGACCTTAATGCTCCTCCTGAAATTGCTCAAATTTGCGTTTCCGTCCTAGTAACAGGCTGTTCCTTATTGTATATGCTCTCTGAAGGAGCTGTTCTCCATCTTCCCCTTTAGGCCGATGTGGATCCTCAAGTTCAAAGCGCACGTCTTTAAACTCCGGAACCTCCCTGAACGCCTGGAGAAAGCGGAAAAACTCGACCTCTTCTTTCTCACCCGTTAACGTCCCTACCGTGAATAACTTCATCGTAAGGCGCCTTGGCTGCGTTCTTCGTTTAGTGCGGAGTGCATCGACGAAGTCCAGCAAAATCGAGCGTTCGGCATTCTCGAGGTTTTGGATATCCACGAAAATCTCAATATCGTTAACGTATTGAAACGCTTTTCTGCCGAGCAATCGGAGGAGCGCGGATATGTTCCATCTCCATCCTAAGCCGCATCTGTAGTAATATTGGCCGCCCCAATCGAAAGAACGATTCTCGATGCTCAAGTCGTCTTCCTCATATTTAAGTCTAAGTGGCTTCGTGCCGTACATTAGACTTATAACTTCTTTATAGACCTGTTCGTTGACCGCAAGAAGCCCTATACTGCTCCCTTCAAGTTTCCGCCGAGGGAAGAGCCCTAAAAATGGAGGAAATGCGTACTTGTAAATTTCGTTTCGGATTTCCCCTGGAAGTTCAAGTAGCTTAGCCTGTCTTTTAGGCAGTAATAGGTCGTGGTCGCCGCAGTACCATTGTTGGTCTCGTGCATCTGTACGGACAAATGGCCGTCCACATCGATGTCCACATATAAGCATCGCTGCACATCGGGCCCGGAGGGAATGGGGATGTTTTCGAACGCCGCGCTGTGACCAGGCCCTGCGCTCCCATGAAAATAGCGGTACCGCGCCAAAGTGATGCTTACATTCCGCAATGTGTATCATCTCCTTGGCGCTCAACTCAGATGTATACGATTGTTCTTTGACCGTCTGAGTGTTTGCTGGATGTCCACTAAGCAGAGGGCCGGGACCAGGCCAAGTTTCTCCGTTGGGTCGTCCCCGCGTCTTCATTTCGTGGAGTGTAGGAGAGTGTAAACTAAAATAAGAGGCAGATAGAAGGCGGGGGAGAAGATAGTAGGTGTCCATAGAGCAGCCATTACGAGCGAACATAAAGTTCTTTATATGTACGACACGTCTAAGCCACCAACGATGCTCCACACATTACAGCGTGGCAGTGATGCTGTCGTTGAGTCAGGATAGGGTAGTACTCCTCCATCAGCAGTTTCAATTTGGAAGTCAGCGAGATCCGTCCACGCCTCCGGACCCAATACGCGAGCCTTGCCACGTACGCCCGAGCGACATCAATGCCATAATTCGATCAGCTTGTGGCAGTGTGTATCGCGGCTTGACAGCATGTAATGCTATCTGCTGATGCGAACAACTCGTTCATGCTCCGAAGCCAGGGTCTGGCCAATCTCTCCTCTGGAGACGGCGCCGCGTATCTCCTGGCGAGGAAAGTCATACGATGTTAGACATCGACTTCTGTGGCATTGCTGCTGCCGAGAGACGGGGCACAGCCGTGGAGCTTGCTATTCAGACTAGGGGTTCGTGTCCGCCTTACACGACAGGGAAAAGGGAAGAGGCGCAAGACAGGTGAATGCGTATCCAGGATTCGGAATCAATGCTTCCTAGCAGGTACCCTGTCTGCAGCAGAGGAGTAGATGAGGCGGGCCGTCATGCATTGTAGACTCCATGCGGGAACTAACCGCATCGACATACTGCCTAAGGCATCGCCACCTCCAAGCCTGAGCAGGCGTCATGCGCAGGTCAAACTAATGAGCCATATTTACAAACTTCTTGGCATTCGTGCCTATCCGAAGCCACTCATAGGGGGGGTTTTAAGGGGCTTGGTTACAACCCCATTTCTTAGCTAGGGGTCATGAATATAAAAGAAGCTTCCACCGACCCATCGTAAAACTATTTCCGTTCCTTCATCCTCGATTAACACTGTCCACCATGTCTCCCTCCAAATCATTGCCTCACACGCGCCGATCAAAGAGACCCCTCGAGACGGACATCCAAACGATTACACCTCAGGTCAAACGAGTGAAAATTGAACAACCGGCATACATGACCCCCCTGCCTAACGAACTTGTCAAGCTGATCTTCCTTCATCTTCCACCTCGAGTGATCCTACGCTGCCTGAGGGTCTGCAAATCCTTCCAGTCCGTTATATCCGGGAGCCCTCTGATCCGGGCCATGCTACACCTTTCTCCTATATCAATGAATCCAAATGGCACACAGAAGATAAATCCCTTCCTAAACCGTATATTCCCCGACCTCCCCGAGCGAAGAGAAAAAGGCAGTTTTAAGTTTGATGATTTGGTTGATGGGTCTCATCTAGTTAAGCCAATACGCTATTATGCAACAACTGAGGGAAAGAGTGCCATCAAACAATCTCGCACCGATAAGAATGCTAGTTGGAAGAGAATGTCGCTGGGTACACCAGGCCAACCTATCTGCATCCGCTTTGTGAGAGCATTTGAAATGCCTGATGGTCACTATTCCACTAGTGAGTGGAAAGTTTATTGTAGGGAAGGACTTACGATGCTTGAATTCCAAGAGATCTACGAAAAGCATGAGGCGTCGCAGTGGGGGCGACGGGGACGGTCTAATCAACAGATCTGGGAGTTTTTATGTGAATATAAGACATTATGGATGGAGAACAATGCCAAAGTAGTGGAGCATGACTTGAAAGAGGTTAAACAACGCTGTGGAGACATCAGTTCGTGGCAAGATGATATAAGGATCTGGCATATAGATAGGGTTCCGCGCTTGAGAGAGATTTATTTGCCTTGGGACCTGCTTGGAGACATAGATACTGATAATTATTTTGAGGACGAATGATACTGTGGGTAGGAGAATTAAGACACTACCTTAGCTAGAGCACAGAACATAAACAATACAATTATCTTATTCTCCAAAGCCAGGAGAGCACATCACCCAATACCTTAATGACCTGTATTTTCCATCATTAAGTTCTATACGGGAGAAAGGAAGTTGAACGATTAGTAAAAGGATTTACTACAAGTGACTGAAGGAAGAGGCAAGTTGGTAGGACTGGGTTCGCGTCCATCATCCTTGGCTCCCCTGTGCCTTCACAGCAAGTTACGCTGACCAGGGAGATCTGACATCCATCTTCGCCTTGACACTGGGCGAGACAAGCATGCACGCAGCCGAAATAATGCAGCATCCTACATCTTACAGCACTGCCTGCCTATCTATACCCAGGAGGTGGCGGTGTGCACCTGACGATGGGGGAGGACATACGATGTCGAGTCAGGGACTATAGCATTTAAGCTTATTAAAACTCCGTTGTCGCAGGAGCGCCAGGCTACAGCAATCAACCAGCGTTAGGGGTTCGAGTCTGCCTCGTGCAGTGATGGCGCGGATGGGCAGCTTATGCGAAGAAGTGAGGGGGCGCAGGCCTATGCGATCTCTCTCCTTCGCGAATGGGCTCCTGCCTGCTACGGAAACGTGGACGAGGGGGCGATCACAAGTCCCACGTCACATCTCCTTAGCTAGCAGGAGGAACAGAGGAAGTGTGTATCAAAAGCTGACGCACTATAACGCCGAGGGTGTCGAGGTCTGCCTTGTCTCTTATCGGCCAAGCCGAAAAGAAAGATATAAAGGAGCTTCGTACCTCGAGCAAATCCCAGGCCATCCAATTCCCCTATCAAGCTCTTCCACACCTCTTCCGCCAGAACACGACCGCTTGCTATACTCTCTTGTCAATATGTTCAGCAACGCTTCTACTTGCCTCGTCTCATCTTATGTCTTCTATGATGTCACAGTCGTGGCCCTTTTAGCTCTCTGCTTCGCTTTCTCGTCTGCTTCCTTATTTGGATTCTGGCCCACATTCTTAGTTGCTTTCTCGTCTTCTTTGACTTTATTGTCATTCTGGAAAACCCTCTCACACCACTACGAAGAGGGTAAGTTTTTTATCATTCTCGTTGTACCCAGTGTGCTTACTGTATTGGATAGGGCTAGGCACTAACGCACGAAAGTCACTTCCGCCGCTGGGGTCACCAGCAAATTTTACGCTTCCCGACGGAACTAAGCTTACCATACCTTTTGGGCTATCAGTTGAGTGGGATCCCAAAGCAGGGGTAAGTACTATATTCTTATAGTGTAGGTAATAGCTAACATTTCGCTTAGATCGAAGTCACGTTGCCGGAGTCGTTGATCCTGGAATATTTGGGACCCTTGGAAAGTAGCACTGGAATGGGCGGACGACAATAGAAGGTTTCGTGGCGGATAAGAGCAAGTCAAGCTGTTTATCGATTGCCTAAGCAATCAGTTACAGTCCTGCTTCGGAAGAACCGTTGCCTAAGAATCTAGCTCTTATCGCGATCGCCCTCATCCTCATCGAATCAAACCGATAGACTGATCTTTCCTGCCCCCGGTTCATTCCCCTTTTCCCTCGTGTTGCAATGGGTAAATTTCAAGTTTAAATTAGAGATAGTTAGGCATAGATTTCCTACGTTAGAGGCTTTTAGTTAATTTCTACATTTAGAAAACCACGTGAAGGTGCATGGGTGCTCTCTACCTTTCACGCCAAGTAGATATCTCTTCCGCTTCCTCTGCTTAAATTTATGCCCTTGTACCATGTGTATATAGATATCGACGCTACTACTTAGAAGGATCGGGGTGGATCTTTGAAGCTTCGCAATTTTGGATACATTAGCTGCAAGAGAAAAAAAAGATGTCGTCTCAAATTTCCTATTCCTCCGTAGCTAGGTTAAACCAAAACCCGTTAGAGCGTGCGTGCCTTTTATCTTCTCTATTTCACACCCTTATATAGTCTCCCGCTTTCCTTTCAACACGACCAGGACCATTAGGGCTTTCATTCGATGTAGTCATGTATAATCTGGTGGGGTTTTCCGCTACACTGGGAAGACGTTGATTGTAGCGTTTGAATTGTTGTATACTTTTACCCAAAAAAATTATACTTGAGGTCGGACGCTAAGGGCTTGAGAGGAAGTCCGCTTTTCGCCTTCAACATTGGCAAAATAGATAAGCATGCTTATGTCAAAAATCGATATATTATATTCCTATGCTAAGATAACGGACGCAAAATCATCACAATCGCCGAGAAATTGATAGTCCATCCTAAAATCTTTGCTAAGTTTCGGAGGCTCCCGGTTGACCCACACCTTTATGCATTCCTTACCGCCCGACCCTGCCTTTTTGCAGAGCTCCTCCACAAAGTCCCTCAGATCACCAATCTCCAATCTTGTTCCAACAATGATAACCGCGTCAACAGGCTGATGTAGATCATCGTTGAAAGCTGCCAAGATCTCTGACTCCTCAGGACTGCATTCTCCGTAAAGCAGTACGTTTGATCGAAGGCTGCCAGTAGAGCGTTGACGTTTCCCCTCCAGCTCTCGCTGCCTCTGCTCTCTTTCGCAAATTGGGCATTGTTCATTTACCAGTTGAGGGAACGACTCTACCGTAACACGAAAAGTATGCTGAGAACGAATACTGCATCTAAGAGTGTCGACCCGACCGTGAAGCATTACCGTTTTCTGAGATAGAGAACGAAGCCTATCGCTGCGGCAGTCGATATTCTGGGTGTAATGTCTTTGTACGCGACCACACTGAGCCCATGCTTCCATGAGACGGTCAAGTGATGTTAGGCCAGAACTCGAAGCGGATTTGAATATAGTCAACAGCTGGTTGTGCAACTGGGTAGCTCGTTCAGGGATGCAGTACGCAGATGAGTGGAATAGGTTTCGGCTTGACCTTTTAGTCCTTGAAAAACTGCGGAAGTCGTCCACTACGGCTAAATCAGGATACCCTTCTAGTGGAAATGAATGGCTTTGAAACTTACCGCCTGCATTGGTGGAAATTCCGGCTCCGCTAATGATCACGATGTTTTTCTTCATGCTCAGCTCCTTCTTCAGTCGCTCCATTTGTGATAAGACTTCGATCGACGCATTTGAAATGTGGCTAGGTCCATTTTTCCTGACTTTCTGGACGCGTGAATATTTCTGTTGGTGGAATCGCGAAAATGATTGCTTCGCCATTTTGACGTTGGAGATGGTGTTGTGTAAAGTGTTGAACCAGAGGAAGAAAAGAGCTGTAAGAACGGAAAAGAATGCATGACATGAGATGGGAAAAGGCTTCATTTATACCCCAGATACGCATGACGGGTCTAAGGTAGTAACTGGAGCATAGCCATAGGCTGTTTCATGCACAACCCACCGTTTCTACACTGGCCACGTATGAGATCGGACTCTAACTGGAAGCTGAAGACTGTGGCGTTTCAAAGGATCCATTTAAGTTGATGCCTGCGGAGTGATGAGCTGAGCCGGCAAAAATAAGCCTTGGAGGCAGGGAAGCTTCCATGATAGACTCAGCCTTTGACGTCTGCAGCATTGAGTGCCAAGTTTGGCTCGGCCCTTTCCAATGTGCAGCTTATAAGCTGTGCTTGGGCAGTGGATCCCCCTAACCGTAATTCTAGCAAAGAACGCCAGCAAGTTGTATCTCAAAGTTGGGGCGGCAGTGAATTCCTAGCTGAGCCCTGTTGGGACAGCTTGTGGGCTGAGCAGCTCTTGAGTTCTCAATGACTGGCGCTTGAGCGAGGCCTTAAGGGCTGAAGCTGGCTGGTATGACATGAACTGAAACACTCTAGATTCTGGTAGCCTCCACCAAGATTGGGGAGTGAGCCTGGGTCCGCTCTTCTTCTACGTACCATGTGAGGCAGTAACGATGCTGGTTGGAGCTTCAAGTCTGCTCAGTCCTGCGGAGACAGGGCAGGTCGCATAACGGAACATGGGGTTAATTACTTCGAAGATGCCTAAAGTAGGAATGAATTACGTTGCTCTAATGTATGCCTTGCTTCTGCTGGGGCATAACAAGCCTCTGGGTAGCCCCATCCCCTACGGATGTCAGCCATGCCGTTTCAAGGTGCATGAAGGTGTAATACCACGTCAAGCAGTCGTACTCGGAATTGGGGCCCATGCGGCCACGGCCATCATGGTGTCAAAGCCATCCGTTACACTGCCCCCTCATCCGCGTTCTTAGAAGACTTGGTTTTGACATTAGCTGCCTCACCATACTAGTGATGACTCCTACTCCTATGCGGAGGTAAAATTGCGGCCTAGGAAATGACAAGCCCTGGAGTAATGGATGGCGTTGTCGTAGCAAGATGCCTGAATGAGGCAGTGTAGTACGGCGTCTGAACTCAAAGCCGGGAATACAAGGGTATCAGGCTGTGCGTGACTATCTCGCCCACATAATGTACAGCAGAGTATAAAGAGCTGACATGTCCCAGGTTGGAGTTGCATCTGGCACATTGTTCAATAAACCAATAGAGACCTAAGTTACAGAATTTCAACCGTTAGGTTCAAATAGCCCCTTTCAGAAATGGACGGTCACGAATCGAGTGATACGGTTCCCGATAGCCAACTCTGCAATAGTAGGGTGAGCAATTCTATTTTCGTTAATCGAGCTAGAAGGCAACTAATTTACATGTAGGGAACCTCACCATCCGTGGAGAACGAAGACGGCGCAATTCCCGAAGATCAGCACAAGGGGCATGGCGAGACACCATTGCCACAGCCCAGCTAGTCTGAGGACACAATCCTGTCCGGCCCAATCTGTAAGTGCTTCGTTACAGGGCTAGAGTTTATTCAAGCTCACATATTGTAGTCGCCCGCCGCCATTTCAACCAACTTAAGTGCAAGATTGATGAATTAGAACAAGAACTATCCAATATTCAAGACAGAGTTATGGCTCTGGAAAGAGCTAAAGATGAGACAATGATGTATGTCGATGAGCGAATGGAGAATACACGGAAGAAGAGGCGTAGGGCGGGAAAGGAGACACGTTCGTAAAGACGCAAAGTGCGAGGTCGAATGGCGGAGAATATTATCTCCGACAAATGGGAGCGCTCGGCGCATCGAATCAATTTACCGATTAGAATATATATTCAGCCTAGTTCTCGTCGGGCTGACCCTCAACTTGGCTTACCCTTCCACAATCATTTCATTCCGCCTCCTATTAACTCAAGTGACCCCTCTCAAGCAAAACCGTTCTGCAAGCACCCTGTAGGCACGAAAGGGGGTTTGTGAAGTATGTGATTGCTCAGAGGTCCCGGCTAAGACTCCCGCGCAGCCTCATGCTCGTCCTGATGGGCGTGGAGCCTACGGCATGAGGATGTGGCTTCGGCCGCACAAGCTCCAAGCCCTGCACCGCTGGAATGAGACACCGAGACATATTCTAGGGCATGGGTGCATCCCCGTGGTTGGGTAGACATGATTCGTGCGAAGCCATCCGGACAAGCTGCGCACATTCCGCCTCGGAATGCATGAGAGAAGGAATAGCCTCACGAAACGTAGACGTAGTACTATGACTAGCCTTTAATTTTGGCCTTTTGATAGCTCAATAGTTCCTAATTCCATACCTTTTGAGTCATCTATTTAGTGTACGGCGTGATGGGGTAGCTATACAAATTGGAGATGGTGAATCAAGTTGCGCCTCAACTACAAGCTTACAGTATGGGGTTTTCAGAGTCTTTCTAGCTGCTCTAAATAGAGCTCAATCTTCTCTTTCTGTTGTAATAGGTGGCTGGCCACTACGAGGTCGTGTGTGGAGGTGGCCCTCTATTTTGTAGCGTTTGATCCATGAGCTAACCACGTTCCGGTGACAGTTGATCTTAGCTGCGATCTACTTCTACTACCACCCCTCCTCCCATTTCGAAATAATAAAATCCCATTGGCGAACAGATAATTCACATCCTGCGCGTCGATTTCCGCTAATTTCCTGGCCAAATGAACGTTGTGGCATTGAGCTGTAGTGGTTTGAAAATAGGAGAGTGAATCGCGACGCGACGCGTTTTGGTGGGGCGTGCACACAGACTTTTGTCCTAGTACTGTATGTCACAGCGCGTCGACTTTGACATGGAAGCTTTGGTGAAATATTTGGTAGCATACTCCCAGAGAGTTCAATCAACGCCCTACTTCATGCCGTGGCCCATTCGCGAGGCGATTCGCCAAAAGCCCGCCTGCCGCAGCCTCAAAGACATGCCGTTTTGTCTTTCTTCTTGGGTCGGTATCAATGATTCCGTCGATCCCAGCAGCTCCTATTGCGGCTGTGACAACGCGAATACCTTTTTCTCCACTCCATTGGCCAGGTTCATTGCGTATTCTAAATGCCTCGACTGCTCCAGCAGCGACGGCTGATGTGACGGCATGCCGCAATACTTCTTGATGACCGTCACCAAATTCTCCAGTCCCGCTTCGCAGAGGAGCCAAGGTGTGTCGCCTCTTATCCTCGTTACGGCGGTACGTATTACCGCCACGATGTTGCTGCTTTGGTACCATAGTCTGATAGTCACAATATTGGAATGGTTTGGGTGCACTGCGGCGCAAAAGCGCCTCACCATTGGTTAAATGTGTCGCTCTCTTTTGCTGTCGTTCAGGTTCGCCACACAGGTCAGTATGAGATCACAATTACGACAACTAGCAAACTTCATGGAGGCTTGTTGCCTCTCAAATGATGATCAAGCATGAGAAACTTTTCACTTTGAGCTGTGCAGGTTGGACACTCTCTGTAGTATGATGTCATGTAAATCGCGTGTTAATACCCAAGCGCCTGCAGGGTGCGCATGACGTCAGAACAAGTGGCGTCATTTCTAGTCCGCGAAGATCTTCGAAACCAGATAATTCTCTGCAAAGCGATTCTTTGATCTACTAATAACGCTTGTTCCTTGAGTTGCTGTCCAATTACTTTACCATGGAATTATCATAAAAAGGTCACGTGAGCATGTTGCCGTACGATCTGGCCAATAGGTAAGCTCAATATTGGTAAGTAGCGTTGCGTGTCGTAATTATTACATATTATTGAGAGGTAGTTGAGGGCATCCAATTTTGCAACGAATAATCGGGTCGGGATCTTCTAGCAAAGATCTGAATGAATGACGTCCTAGGTGGTGGGATGGGAGATATATGTTCTCATTTGCTGTGGCGCGTTCTAGTTCTTCATTTTTATCTTCACCATTAAGACTCGCTTCTTTACCAATTCACTCATCATGGAGATATCTGAAGCCGTAAAGGCCGGCCATGACCGGATTCGCAAGGCATATTGCAATTTTCATAACGCGAAAACCGGCTCCGGCAGAAAGGAAAAGCACAACCTACTTCTATACGAAATCGCGGGTGACATACTCAGCGAATATTCAGTACTCTGCCATTATTACGAGCTTGTTCTTGCGGACGGGAGTGTGGTGGCAGAGGATGAAAGGATGACGCACACTGACGTGCGCCCATACCTCGTTGCGCACCATACCCATAACAGAAGCTGACTGGGTAGTAGATTGCTCGATATCTCGAAAGGCTCCAGGCCCTCCCAGGAGAATGCCTCGGTTCAGATCACGAGCTAGAAAGGCTCTGGATCCGTTTATCCGAACACTTTGAACAGCAAGAAGATTGCGATCTGCCGGCTCTCGAAGAGAAATTATCGAGAAAAGAGTCCATGGCTATGGGGAAAGTTTTCGAAGCCATCAGAGAAGTGGCTCTGGCTCTCTAAACTAGAAGTGTGTCAACATATTTGGCACGGCGTTACTGCAACATGCCGAGAATGTTATGGTGAGTGCGCGTGATGGCAGGCGGTAGCAAGGCAGGCAGCGTACGTTTTCTAGTTTTGTTCTACCCTGCCAGAGGTTGTCTACTGTACGTACATTAATTTAGTATAGGCGTCAATTCGTATGGCGTTAGGTGCAAGTATCAGGCTGAGCACTTGAATTAAGAAAGAATGGGGATCTAGTTCATAAAGAATCAACAAGTCTATAATCGATAACTATCATCCTGACGTTCCCCATGCGACAACAGTACCCGAAGAACAAAGTCAAGTCTGTCCACAATTGAGCAAGCGGAAGAATTTAAGTTAAGTAGTACAGCCGGGCACCGCCGCTACGAACAACCCATCTCTATCACACACATGGACAGGAACGGCCAACCACGTGTGTCCTTATGCAGAAGGATTCTTTCTTTTCAAGATCTCCTCAACCTTCACAATCGCCGTTTCAACAAGTCCGTCAAAATCATCAAGCAACAGAACATTGTCTTTCCCACACAAATACTGGACGTTTCCACGCCGATGATATCCTTCCGGGCAGCAGACAATGAGTTTTCCAGATTGGGAATAGCGACCCAGCTCCATCAGTGAAACGGGGCTGATGGTGTCGGGATGAAGGTAGAGGATGATGAGATCAGCCTCGTCCAGATTCGCCATTTCCCAATCCATTTGATGATGGAGGTTCTTGTCCTTGATATCTTGCTTCCAGTTGACGTCCCAATGGATACGGCGAGGGTTGAATGCAGCAATGGG
>JAFISD010000434.1:0-12744 GCA_022560085.1 Helminthosporium solani
ATTCCAGTTCTTGGCTGGGCGACACCAGTGTTCGGCACATCGCTAGCTGACATAATCAGCGTCACTGAGTCAACCAAGGCGTCGCTTCGGAACTTTAGTTGTGTCGCGACAATTCTCGTGCAACTTCTTTCAACGCCCGTACTACACTTCCCTGTTCAACCTTGCACGACATTGGCCCCTCTGCACATCTGCCCTCGTACAGTATCGCACAGGTGGTACCGTTCGATGCCAAGAAAACGCGCTCTCTCTGAAAGCTGTGCGCTCGGCACATCCCAGCTCCCTCCCGCAAAACGACGCGCAGTCCCTATCTCTACACCGCCTCTATCGGAGTCGAGCCAAGTCTTGCCGCTCACAGAAGACAACGTCCGGCGTTTTGAGAGCCAGACGTCCTGTTCTACCATGTCTTCGTCTCGAACGTCGTCCCCAAGCCGATCGAATCTCGACAACCGCAACAAGCTTGGGGCGTACAATATCTTGATTGACAAGGGATGTACATATCCTGAAGACCTAGAGCGATATCTTCGAGACGTAATCCGTAAGCCTCGATCAAACCCGCCATCGCCGAATGCCAAAAAGGTTGTGGAAAAGAGACGGATTGCGGCGCAACAGAACGAACGCGGGGGTATCAAGCAGGTCGAACCGTATCTCCTGTTTCGAGGAGAGGCTGAGGCGGATGATCGAGTGCCTGGTATACCTCTTATTTACTCAAAGGACGAAATCAACCTAGTGCGATCGTTTCTTCCAAAAGCCCCCAACGCGAACATCACAAAGACATGGGGGGATCTCTCGCAACCCAGACCTGACACGGCCATTGGATATGTCACACGAGGAGATGCGGAGAACGCAGTGCCCCCGAGCCAGACGGCCTTTTCGCCAGCCGAAGATGAGGTGCTCGACGGGTAGGTAATCCAACTGCGCACATCACTCGCGCACAACTGACGTTGCATGCAGGTATCGTCTCACTCCATACTTACATTTCCCCTTCCTTACCTCGCAATGGAAGTCCCCCAACTCGAACCAAAACCACTCTCACGCGCACAACCAAGCCGGCCGTGACGGGGCCGTGATCGTGAATCACCTTCATGAATTCTACAGCGTCTCACGCGGGCATGAACACGAGCCGAATGTTGTTGAGACTTGCCATTTCTCTCTCACCTGTGACCTGCTGAATGGGAATCTATTCGTACATTGGAGGGAGCAGGACATACATCATATGGAGTTAGTGTACGAGTTCTCGCTGCGAAGAGAGGCAGAGGTGGAGCTGGCGCGACAGATGCTATGGAACATCTTAGACTACGCCGTTGGCGAACGTTTGCAATCCATCAAAGCGGCACTCCCGGCATTTGCGACAAACAGACGTCAATCTCAGTATGTGCCCGAGAGTACGGTCGCCCGTTCAGAGACTTCGTTAGATTCGCGACCCTGGATCCAATTCCCAACGCCGGCGACACCAACATCGGTAGCATCGGAGCCAGTGAAGAAGAAACGCAAGGGCGACAATGCATAGATGAGAACCAAAACATCTCTGCCGCATTTGTAGCTTCACACCAACATTACGTTTTACACTCGATGACCTATTTCAAGTGAGGCTGAGGTGGGAGGTGAATCCTGGCGGGGCATAAACCCACGACCGACACGCCCTAAACCCATAACCTTGCATGAAGGACGTTTTGACTATAATCAGATATAGGGAACTTGCCTAACAAGGCAGTTTCAAAGGCTTGGTGCGGCTACTCTCGTACCTGCACTACATCCACCGACACCGTCGGAGTCTACTAGAAAGAGAAGGAGGGAAGAAGGATGGACGCATACGAATCGTCGAGCAACCTGTATGGCACGCATGTTATTTGCAGATTGTGCCTGGCTAGCTGAGATGCCCAATCTGGTTCTTGTAGCCTAGCGCATCTGACGCTAACGTCGCTGCGAGCTAGTTAGCTATGACTTCATTAAACTGTTAAGTGGAAATGAGCATCTTCGTGTTTGTTCAGAACATCTTTCCTCTCCCAATGCTTCATCTGTGCTTCGTAGGGTAGCTGCGACTTTGGTATTCGCACCAGGGTCTGAAAACAGGACCGAGATGCGGGGTTTCACAGCGGGAACCAAAAAAGAGTCCGAGCTCAGTATGCTGAATTTAGTCTCGTGCTTGTTCCCTCTGTGCCGTAGGCCAATTGTTTCGCACAGCTGCAGTTCTTCTCGTCTTATCAGGCGGCTGCCTTGTATGAGGCCACATCCTGGTTTTTTTAGCAGTCGCGTAATTTCTCGGCTTACGCCCGGGCACCGTTGTGCGATTCGTGTTGCAATCAACTTTGGCTACCAGCCTCTCCAGGAGTCTTAGCACATACCAATCACATGAGCGACGCAAAGACCATGGTCAGGCAAGCCAAGCCGCTGAGCGCAGCGGAAAGCAGGCTTGTTCGTTAATGCAGAAGACGTGGAGGGCGCTAAGTGGTCCTATGGGCGGGGTACGTTGTAGGCGCTTGGGCACAGCTTATTCGGGATATAAGTCAAGATCCGCTAACAACTTCATTCCAAGAGCTAGCAGCATAGTCTCTGTATTTAGTTTTCGCAATGGCTAAAAAAAAAAAGAAGGGCATGGAACAGCAGCAGACTAACCTGAACCCACTATTGGAGGAGTCCATGAAGTCGGTTAGAACATCTCCGCTCACGGTTCAGCCCACAGCCCAGCGGCCCATGATCTCGTTAGATATCACCGTTCTAGTCACTTCTGAACTAAAAAGCTAACATCTACAGCCCGTACACGGATTCTCCAGCCACACTTCGTGTTGGCCCAAATCGTAGAGAATATTACGTCCCGAAACACCTGTTCCTGCAAAACTCAGGACGGATTGCCTCTTCTCTCAGCCCATGGTCGCCTCGTGTAGACCTGCCGGATATTGACGAGAGTACCGGCCACGTACTAGCTCACTACCTGCACACCGGTGCTTACCAAACTCTCGACAGCGCGGAAAACTTTCCAGCCAAGGTTCATGTTGAATTTAAGAGAGCTTTTGTGGCCTACAACATGGCGAAGACTTATGAGATCATTGAGCTACAGCAACTGGCAATAGACGAGATGCAGCAGTATGGCAGAACGATGACCATCTTGAACGTTCTCAAAGCTGTAAACGAAGATTTTTCCAAATTCGTAGGTGACACCGACTGGTTCCAGGAATATTTGACTGAAAAATTTGCCGCTGCTTTTGAGGAAGATTTCACTATATTTGCGACGAATAGCTTCTTTGACCATATTAGCAATGTGGATCTCTACAAATTCGCGGTAGAGTACGCAGTGGAACTTTACAGCAACAAAATCTCACGCATGCTCTCCCTAGAACAGAGGGATTCTGAAGAAAGTGCTCATGACGTGGAGAAAGCACCGACAGAAGATTCCATTGGAGAAACATACGCGCAAGAGACCTTAATCGAAGAGCCAATTGCTGTCGAAGTTACTGTCAGAGGTAGCCATCCTCCCGTAAACGGAGAGGCAGGTGTGGGGGGCGGTGGAGATGGCGGCGACGGCGACGATGAGAAAAAAGAGGAGGAATATTGGGACACGTGGGGCAATACGACGAAGAAGAAAGGGAGGAAGGGTAAGAAAGAGGAGGAAGAAGATCAGAAGCGCAAGGAGGAAGAGGAGGAGGCTGCGGCGGCGGCCACAACTGCCAGTGGCGATCTTAGCTGGGCCGATCAAACAAACGATGCCAATCTAGATGAGGACTGGGGAAAGTTTACAGCTGCGGGTTCGAAGAAGAAGAAGGGTAAAAACGGGAAAGTCCGTAATCTTGGTTGCTGAAGATGAAGCCGAGTGGGGTGCACCATCTTGGGGCAGAAAGAAGTCCAAAAAGAGTTTGAAGGACACACCCGTGGATATTACTGAAGAAGCACCTACCGCTCCGGTTCAGAAGCCCGATGAAGATGATCCGTGGGGAAGCGCTTCTTTCAACGTTGGCAAGAAAACGAATAAGAAGGGGGAAAAAGGATCCGCTCTTGCGCTGCCTTCCCTCCCCACTTCCTCAAGCGCCATCGATCTTCTCGATGATGCCGAGTTACCACCTCCCAAGGCGATCGAAGCCCCCCCACCCGAGGAAGAGACGAAGTACGACGACGACGACATATGGGGACTTCCTTCAACCTCTAAGAAGAAGAAGAAGAAGAAGGGCGCCAAGGACGATCCGGTTAATGACAGTGGCAAACTCAGCAAAACAACCACTAGGGAATCTGCTTCGAAGCCAAAGGATACCTGGGATGATCTCATGACATTTGATTCACCGAAAGAGGACAAGTCAACCGCCGATGCGTGGGGCTCGTTGGGTGCAAAGGCTGCTTCTGATCCACCTCCACCATCGAAACCTCCGAAGAAGGAGACACCCAAGGAGAAAAAGGCAAAGGAGAAGAAGGAAAAGGAGGAGAAGGACAAAGCGGAAAAAGAAGCTAAAAAGAAAGAGAAGGAAGAGAGAGCACAGAGAGGAAAGGAAGAGAAGGAAGAGGCAGAGCACCTCAAACATGAAGTCAAGGAGGCAGATGCAATTGCAGAGAAAGCAAGAATCGAAGCTGAGGAAGCTGAGAAAGCTAAGAAGGAAGCCGAAGAAGCTGAAAAGGCCAAGGAAGCCGAGTCGAGCTCGGGCTGGGGTGCTTCAATTTGGGGGTCGTCCAGGACCAAGAAGGAGACTACCAAGCAGAAACGCGAACGGGAAGCCCGAGAGAAAAAGGAGCAAGAAGAGAAAGAGCGTGCTGAGAAGGAGGAGCAAGAAAGGCTAGACAAAGAGCGGGAGGAACAGGAGAGGATAGAGCGAAAAGCTAAAGAAGCCAAAGAAGCTGCAGAGAAGGCGTGCATCAAAGCGGAAGAGGCGGAGGCTACCAAGAAAGCTGCCAAAGAGGCCGCCGAAAAGGCAGCAAAGGGGGCAGAAGAAGCGGAAGCCGCTCGTTTAGCAGCAGAGAAAGAGTTCCTCAAGGCATCTACGTTGGCAAGAAGACTAAGAAGGGGAGAAAGGCTCTGTTGCACTACTAACTGTCCCAATTCTCCCAAGCACCATCGATCTTCTTGACAATGTCAAGCTGCCACCTCCCAAGGCAATCGAAACATTCCCGCCCGAGGTGGAAAAGAAAGATGATAGTTTCGATTTCTAGGAAGAAAAAGGGAACCAAAGACGAACTAGTCAAGTCCTAGGTGAAGGAGAACTTTTCAAGTCTTGTATTGGAGTTGAGTACGGTAAGGCCGTAAAGCGAAGACGGCTTGTTTTATCTCTCTGCTGCTAGCTATGGGGTCTCCTACGTAGATAAGCCTGTGCGACATCATATTGCTTGGGGCATGGCATACCGAAACGGGTATCTTGACCTCGAGGTTTCTGATTACCATTCACATTGTCGCGGCCTATCGGCATCTTAGGCAATGAATTACGCTGTCCTTGTGCTCCGATTATGGTATCTAACAAGTTGCATCGCTTTGGAGGGGAGAGGTTTGGGAACTCTTCTCTTGCTCGTACTTCGGACACGAAAAGCCCGTCTTTAAGAAGGCCTTTAAGAATGTGGACCACTTGGTGAATTCCGCAGCCGCCAACTAGGCTCTTGTATAACGACTAGTCTCGTAGGACAAGACTATATATGTCCCTTCTCTTCTGCAATTGTACGTTCTTCCTAGTGAAGATATCGCGGTAGGCTAAAAAACGCATTGCCGCTCTGTCCTAGCCGGGGGTTTCGTTTTCGATTTCGATTTCGATTTCATCCTGGTAGGAAGATTGGAAGCGGGTACTCATGTCGCCAGCTTCGAGACCAGCTGGCCAACTTTTAAGCGAGGAAGCTGATCAAGAAGTGTTGGGTGTGTGCAAATCGCGATGGCATTAACAATCCCAGCGGGACGAGGGGAGTGTTAGGAAGATTATGGGGTGAAGGAGTAACACTTGGCGAGTATTACCTCATTATCAAGCTAGACCGAGAAGGGACCTCGGCAACTTCGCTCATAAGTGGCGAAATAATCGACTATTATTCCGGGCAGGCCTCGATTCTCAAATAAGAACCGGTCAAAAATGCTTTTTATAACATTTACAACAACCCCATCCGACTACGACGTGTGTGTGTCTTCTATTATGGCCATGCACCCTGGGATTATGGGCCTTTACTACGTGCTAGCTGAATACATCTTACTGCTACATACACTTTCTCCAGTTCAGAAGCCAACCATGAGGCCTGCTCGTCCAGTGCCTAACGCCATAATTAACCATGGAAAGAAAAAGAATGAGAGTGATACAGATATCTTAGTGTAGTGAGTGTCGAGAAGCGAGCCAGAGATGTTCTCAGGGCCTCGGATCCGCAGAGCACTTGTTATTCGCCGGCGCACTAGCTAAGGCTCATTTTTGGGGGCTCGCCATCTATTTACTTAGGAGTGTTTAAAATGCGCTCTTATAGGGCAAGCCCTTCTGGAGATGATATCATTTCGCGTTGTTCACAAGGATCGACTGGTTACAAATAGAAATGTACAAAACAAGGGCCTAACGAATGTGGTATGCTTTTTCTCCTGCACTAGTAACGCATTATTTCAACCCCGGAGTTTCTTTATAAGTTGCTGAACGGCTCGAATATCTCTCTGTGAATCGTACCACACCGCCCCAATGACTGCCTCCACAGTTGAGGCGAGTGTTGTTCTGGTCTTTTCACCCTGCTGGCATGGGTTTTCCTTGAGAAATTCAGCTAGCTTCCATTCGTTTGCAATCTCCTTCAACTTTTCATTTGTTCCGACATCCTCAACAAGATTGTGACCGGTTTCTATACCTGTCAGCAGCGTCCAACATAACTGTATCGATCTTACCGGTATCGGTTCCTTTGGGATACCATTCATCGAGCACGCAAAGTCGTAAGACCGCATCGCCAACAAGGGCTAGACGCTTATTTCCTTGGATCGGTCCCTCGATATCGGCTTGAGAAACCGGAGCCCCTGCTGCAATTAAAGCTTCATCAAGAAGCTTCGAGTTGATGAAGTGATAACCGACTTGGTTTTGAAATGATTGAAGATGAGCCATTGTATAGTTTTGTTTTTAAAGGATGGTACCTAGAAACTCATTTTGTAAGAGAATCCTAGGTAAATATATAGGCGTTGGAACATTTGAACTAATTCTCTCAGCATCAAATACTGTCAATTCGACAACATGTGGAGTCATCCCCGCACTTTCCAACGTGAGTTGGTGTGAGGATGTTGCATGGTTCAATAGTCCTGTGGTAGACGTTACCACAAACATCTCAATAGTCTATCATCACAATATCCAATTAGTTCTCTTGTCTAAAAATGCACTATAAAATAAGTGCCACATATTCCAATTGATTGGTTTCAGTAAGGACTTACTTTCAGCTACCTGTTAGCAATATGGCTTAGAAGCAATTATCTTTCGTTTAGCAAAGATGAAAAAGCATTTTTGTTTTGAGTCTCACAATGTACAAAGGTTCGTTTTGTGAAACCATCATAAATGCGGAGAAATTGGGAAGGAAGACCTACATGAGTGAAAAAGCGTTACATACTAAATCGTTAGAGGAAAGAAGGAGAATCGAGTGATTTCATGAACAATCCTACGTAAACCATGAGCTGTAGAGAAATAAGGCGAACGCTGCAAGTCATAGCTGAATCTAGAGTCCTTCCATAAATCTTGTGAGAGTGGAGGATCCCCACGCATGAGCGATTCTGGTGATAATAGCACTTGTTCAATGCAGGAATAGATCGATCAGCCCATGTGATTAAGTAACGCACATGGCTTGATGCATGTGATGGGGGCTGAAGCCAATGAAAGGGTACGATTTCGGTAGCTGATGATGGAAGCTCTAGCATCAATTACAAATGCTAGAAACTATATTAGTAACCTACAACAATGTCCAAGAGATTTGCTGCTTGGTGAAGCGAGACGTAGTCACCTCTTTGAGCGCTCAATCACCAAATCTTAGCTGCTACGCAAACGGTTCGTACTATCCTTTAGTCCCACCGTCTGCATTATGGTTGCGAAGCTAACAGGTAGCGGGGCTGTCGGCGTAGGATCCGAAGGCCCTGTATTTGCTCAGGCAACTGCATCAGCGCATGTAGCATCAAAACCACGTTCAATATTCGACATAGCTATCGTATGACTCCAAGCCGCGGTCTCGTAGACGGTCATACCTAACTTCACTTCATGGCTTAGTTAGATAAACTATTCCGCTGACATTCAGCTCCGAAAACCCCACCGCTGGCCCTGCTGCTGATTGAGCACAGCATTTGCTTAAGCCTCACCACCCCCTCATCCTTCTTCACCATATCGCAACCGACATATAAACCAGGCAATGTTTGGCTACCTTGCTTCAGCTCATTGAGGGAGATATATGGGTAGACGTTTTACAAAGAATTGGATGAGCGGATCTTACAAGATAAATAGTTGGCGCTTCGGCAAGTGGATTGTGTCACTGGAAGAGCACCGTAGTTGCAAGCATGTACAAAAGTGGAAAGATTATGCATGTATTGGTGATACAGTGGTCGTACGATTATACAATAATCAGGCTCGTGCATGAGTACTCCAATTATTAACGTCCCAGAGGGGTGCTTGCGTTTGACCTTGGAAAGGATAACGAGTTCGAATTATTTGATGTTCCAACGCGGGAGATTTCTGATCTTATCTCCGGGCTGTATTTATCCGATGATGGTGTGTAGTAGTGACTGTACTCAACACGACACTACCATCTAGGGTGTAGTATCTATTCGGGCTTGGCCGTTTTTCTTACAACTATACCTAAATTAGTAGGCCTAACATATGGCCTCGCAACGTATCGCTAGTGACTCACAGACTTGGCTATAGTGGTCTAGATCGGGATCGCTGGGGATGCGGGGTCGCTAGCTGCTGTGGCATAAGCTGAATTTCTTTGGCATATCATCGTATAATCCTTCTCTATCCTATCGAATAGATTCATAATGTGTGCAACATCTTCCAAGCCCTTTTTCGATATGTATGTCACAATCTCCCTATTGCAGTTGCTGTCTAAAGAACAGATAGCCTCATCCAATCAGATCTATTTACCTTCTGGATCGGCGAGGAAAAGAAACAGTTTGTAGTGCACTCTGGAGCAGTTGCCACTACATCCAAATACTTTGACGCGCTGGTCAATGGGGATATGGTAGAGGCCAAAACACGATCCGCTGTGCTCCAAGATGTAAAGCCCGAGGACTTCGTACGGTTTTTGGAGTACGCATACTATCACGATTATACTATTCCTCTCTACGATGAGGATGAAGGTATGTTCGTGATGGAAACACCTCAGCAAGATCTAATTACAGTGACAGATCTAGAACCTCCAGTGCCAGAGCCTCCGGTGCCACTCGGGCATGAATCAGTACCTGAGTCTGCAGAAGTTCAGCCTATGGAAGATGAGCCGGCATTTGACATTGTTGAGGAATCAGCACCAGCCCCTGAAATGGTCGAGGATGAGTGGCCTAACCCCTATCGGAAGATGAAGGGAAAACGAGAAAAGCGAAAGGCAACGCTACGAGCGAATTTCGACGAACGGAACTATTTGTCCACAAGAGGCCCCAAGGCAGAACTACTTCGGGGCTTTGAGCCTCAGTCCAACTCATCTCCTCGACAGAATTACACACCCGTTTTCCTAGCCCATGCACGATTGTATACTTTTGCTGATATGCGTCTGATACAACCGCTTAGGGCTTTAGCGTTGCATAAACTCCACAAGACATTGATCGGGTTTAAGTTGTACAACCAGCGGGTGACCGATGTTCTTGAGCTTGCCAGGTATGCATACGACCATGGCTCTGATAGAATGTCTGAAGGGACTATTGATGACTTGAGAAAGTTGACTGTAGAGTACATCGCTTGTGAGTTGGATACTATTGGGAAACACAAGGACTTCACACAACTGATGGAAGAGGGAGGTGAATTCGTCGGTGACTTTTGGGGTGTTATGCAGAAGTACCTACTCTCACAGCTTATAGAAGTTGATGGCTGGACGATCTAGTATCTTTGTAATCGAACCCGTTTTTATGCTAGACACTTCGCTACTTTCTTCGAACTGTCTACTTCCTTCTTCATCGTCTGAAGCTGTCTTATTCAAAGGCGTTTCGAATCATTTACGTTTCTTCACCTGTGCATAACCAAAGCTACTCACTTAGGCTACGAGTTTTATCTTCTACCGCAGTGAAGTGCGGTCAGAACGATGCATGGAGGGCTGTTCAGATGGTGCTTCCAGCAACAGAAAGGCAAGTTATCCTGTAAATGCATCTGCACTAAGCCGACAGTATCAAAGGACGGGACGGTCAAGACTCTCAAAGTGTTAGCTCCTAGGGTGATCATTTCGATTGAGCGAAGACAGAATCCTGTTCAACCGGAGTCGATAAGAGCACAATTGGTGGTTATATAATAATAATAATAATACACTCTGCTTATGTAGCCAACCTATGATCCTGTGCAAGAATCGAAGCATTATGACGAAGCAGAAAAGTTTGACATTCTAGCTCGAGATCAAACAGAAAGGCCAGAAGCTTCTGCAATGCTCTAGTGTAATTCTTTGCCACGACCTCTGAATAGGAAACTGTTTCAACACCCGATCGTTTGTAAAGGTAAAATACAAGTACCTCTCCGCGACACTAAATATTGCATATTCATCATCCAGAGCGCAGAGACTCACGTATCGACTTCAAGCTCTGGTGTAGTGTGGATTCCATCGCATACGGGGCAAAAGAAAGCCGGATATATATCAACCCTGTTCCCGTGACGTTGCCTCATTCCGCTTCCATTCTTACACTGTGGATAGGCCTTCGCGCCAAAACTACTAGTAGACGTCACGTTCAAGTAGTTGCTAGATCCAGCGTGACCATAATGGCAATATTCACATATGAAAATGTGCTCGTCACCTGCCTTTGATCCATCCCGCCCACCTAGAAGAAGGTCTGTTGCCAAGTCCGCGTTTGACTGGAGGAGGTCTACTACGCTCCTGTTTCGCAGGGCCGACCTTAACACGGAACGGCGACTCGCAACGGCAGCAACGACCAAGTCCCGCACTTCCACGTGAGCCGGTGCTTCCGCTGTCGTGCAGTCGTAGATAAAGTCAGCAATGACGGCCCATTCCCCGCTTTTGACGGCCTTTACAGTATTTGCGAATAACGTTTTTGCAAGCTCGTAAAGGGATGGACAGTCGTACTTGTCGGCGATTATAGCAACTTGTGCATGAAGGAGAGGTTCGGAGGTCTCGCATGTAGAGGCATTGTAGCCTGCCTCGTAGGAGTATGATACCATGCAGTCAACGGCATCAGCGTATTCAGGATCATCTCGCAAAGTGACCACTCCGCTCTCCGTCTCCTATGTTCTGATTAGGCGTCAAGTTTCATTTCACCTTAAGGCTACTACTTACCACCAGGCCGACAGTAAGAGCCTTTTGAAACCATTTGGAATGGCAGCATGCGAGAGCTTTGTGGATCTTCCAGCTCTTCTCGCCAAATTTCAATGTGAGATCTGATAGATTACCAGATCTCAAGTACGAGAGATCGCGGACGAAATTTCCAAGAGCCATGGTCATCTAGAGATCCGAGATAGATTTCATAAACAGAAAAGAAAGCGGTGGATGCCTCCATTGCGACCTTGACCACATTCCACGACGCGTGTCAGTCATATTGCTCGTCATAAGCCAATGACCTAGAAACATGGAACAGCCTTGTATAGAGACCACTATGACGAGTAGCTCACACACCTCAAGAGTGGTCTTACATCAGCGTCTGGCTGGATCTATACCTACTGCTGGTGGGCCTCACTCGCCGCAAGACGTAGCGAAGCTGCCGCTATCACCCGCTAAAGGTGATGGACAAGAAATTCCTTTACCCCGCACGCCCTCTGGACTAGAACTTACGAATCATATCAAAAGGGGGAGGGTCGATATCGAGATGGCACGAAAGATGACCTGAAGCTTTTCAACATATTCACCTGAACCCGCTTATGTGTTAATCAGGCATAGATAGCTCCCAGTAATGGAGGCAACTCCAAAAAATGGACCTGAGTATGGTCCATCGATTGCAGCCTTGACAAGGGTGTTGAATGCATGGCTTCAAACTATGAACACCGACTTGAGCAGGTGAGAGGGATCTCCAAACGCCTAAAGCAAAGAACCGGGCTTGAGTTTTGTCCCACTCCTGCGTGGTTGGGTCCCTGGTAGAATAATCCCTGCTATGAAAGTAATACCAGTTCCTCTACAGATCTATACCTACGTCACCGTACCGTGTACATCGATGGCATGTCGTTGCAGGTGCATCTTGTCTTCGAGGGGAATCTGACAGAGCTCGCAGCTAAGACGGTCCCCTTCCTTAATGCATTTCAAGTGCTTCCGTTTGAAATGTTTGCTGACGTCGCCTTCACGGCTGAACTCGTAGACCCGTTCTTCGATGGGCGCATTAATGTTGCCGACGCATTTGAAACATCTCTTTGGCCTCTTCTCTTTGTACACGCATACCTTCGCCGCTTCTAATGCTTCTTCGTCACGCTCTGACTGGCTCTTACCTGGTGGATCACCCTTTTCGCGCCGTCGCTTCCTTCGAATAGGGTTCATACCGCCCTCTTCAATGCCACAGTATCGCGTAACGGCATGGATCGCCTTGTTCCGTCGGCGAAGTTCTTCCTCCAGACTGAGTCCGGGTTCGGCCAGCACAGCGTCAACCAAGTCCTTCTGGGCAGGGAACAGAGCATCATGCACCTTCTCGAGGTCCTCCTTCGATTCGATGCCGGCGAGCTGCTGTTCGACATCACG
>JAFISD010000435.1:0-12648 GCA_022560085.1 Helminthosporium solani
ATTTGGTTGAGCCATTGTTGTAAATAGATAACGCGTTGTGAAATGTTGATGGGGCTGACAGCTCGCTTGTACTGACAGCTCGCTTATAAACTACGTTAATTACTTTTACTTGTCAGAACCTTCGATTTACTCAACGTCATTTCCCCAATCAAACGTAACATCAGTGATGTCAACGAAACTTATACGAAAGTTAGTTTTTGGTGCCCCAACATTAATTCGGCAATCGCAAATTCTGGGAGCATTGCCCGTTTGTAAGAGTTTGTTTGCGTATTCACTCATGAGCGAGGATACATATTCCGCCAATACCCGCTTTTGCTGAGACAAAAAGAAAAACATTGATAATTCGTATAGTGCGCTTCAACCTCAGTGCTGCTGGACACAACACCTAGCTCAGCTCCATGTCTATCGGTTAGTACATTCAGCGGCGCGTATTCCGGATGTTGTGAAGACTGCGGAATGACAATCTTTGAGCGGCTTTTGGAATAAGACCAGCCCAGTCTGTATGCTTATGTTGTACAGTGCTTTTTGCAGCTGGGTTTATTTCTTTTGAAGTGCCGCGAAAATGCTTGAGTAAAGCTCACATCGCTCACGCGCACTGCCCAACCAGACCGCATCATTAGTTGCGTCTCCCGATCGCGTCTTGAATGAAGACATCGAAGAATCGTGGGGCCCTCTTAGCCTATCGATAAGAAACCTAATGCATCTCAAATGCAGTACGGAGTAGACAGAACAGTGGTGCGTAATAAGGGTGTGATCTTGGTAAAGAGGTAAGAGCTGATTATATAGCCATCTACGCTAGGTGTCCAGATAAAATCAGTCTATAACTAGCATCAAAATATCAAGAAAAAGACCATCGCTTTGGAAATATCGCATTAGAAGCACGAAGCCGTGATTTAGTGTGATGAAGAACGTTGCCAAATGACTTCTCAACCTCACTGAGAGAGTATGGCGGCCTTGTGTATTTGTGTAATCCAGAGGTAATCGATGCCCGTGCAAATATGTGAGTTGAGGAGAAAGTTTCGCTCAGCACCGAATAGACCATTCGTACTGTACAAGATTCCAGAGTTTCTGCTCGGGATCACAGCCGAGCGGTTTAACGACAGAAATGCACAGCCAATCGAATCATGAATTACCGATATGATCCAATTGAACGTTTCAGTCGAAATACTAGCTTTCCATAGTCTATAAATTTAAGTTTGAGCTTCCTAGTACGATGAATACAATTGTCCCGTAGCCCAAAGTCCACTTTCGTGTGTAGTAACAGTTCCAGCCTAAGACTGTAGAGTCGGGTGTAAAGAAACGTCTCATCAAGCAAGGTATAGATACCCAACGTTCCCGTTCCTCCCCTTTGTAGGCGGTTTTGAAGATTGCAGATGACCGTGTCAGAAATTGAAGACTCGCGAAAACAGCATAACAAAGCCGAATCATATTTCCCGAAGAGTTGCATTAGTGTGGATGGCTGCACATGTACTGTGGAAGGTGTGGGTGTCACTCCGGAATCAAGTCAGGTTTCCTGCAAGCCACAAAAACGCTAGGAATTGTGTTTCGGGATGTGTTTTACATTCGACGTTTCCCCTCGGAATTTTGCCTAAGTTAGCAGCAGCAGCCGTTTCGCAATATAGATTTCATGCTAACAATGAAGTGTCTCGAGGCCCTGGTGGATGATTGTATTTGACGATGAGGCTATCACAGTTATTAGGTGTATCTACCTACCAAATCGACATCACTTGACTAAAGTTCCCTAGGAGCCTAGATTCCCCACTAAAGCAAGCCCCAATCACGAACTAGTGGTACGCACACACACGCATAGACAGTTATATCCCATAGGATTTCTCCAATCCAGTCACTTGCTCGCGCATACGATATACGTCTAATTCGTGACAGATGTTAATGCGCGAATTTCCTCCCAGTCGTGACTGTGACCCGTTAACTAACGGTCAAAGTTAAGTGTGTTATACCAATCATCTCCAACTCACTTCCAGCCTTGAACCTGTAGCATTCGTGCAGTAGACTAAAGTAGGCTAATCTTTCATGTTCGTTAACAGATTCATGTCAAACAAGAACCATTTTGTAGATGTGGAGCGAGCGAGGCTTTTCTTGGCCTTACGAAACGATCCCGAGATGTGGCTATTGCATCCTATCACGTCACTAACCATGAAAACGCTGTCATTGTCACGTGTGGTTTGTGGTTTGGTGGTTTGGAAAATCAGCTTATTAAACAATCAGTTTGATATAGTCGGTTTGCTACACCTTACTCAGTGGTTTGTCACCAAATAGCGGGGTTAACTCTGGAGATATAAACCAGAGCTCTCTGCTCGTAGATAGCTTCACCAGAGTGTACAATACAGAGCTGATTACCAGTTACTCTCACCTCCTTCAGTATCATCGTGATACACCTGATCCGTGATAGTCGTAGTGTGCCGATATTGTATAAGCAATCTCTTCTACGTTAGCAACTCTGATGGCTGACATTGAGTCCTTACCCTTTGGTTCAGGTTGCTGGCACAGGCACCACCGTTATTATTACAGGTTATTGAAACTATTCGCTTCTCTCAATTCCTCGAGGTAGTTTATCGCAATCATTCTTTACCTCGTGGTCTAGGATTGGCTGTTTGTAAGAATGAGGAATAGGATGCTGTAGACTGTTCTTACCATCACTACTAGCGCGGTTATGGGGTTTATAGCTAGTTCTAACCCCGATACCTAAACAACAACCTGTTACTCACTTCTAGCTATTGCACGATAGACAGACCCAGTATCCAATCTGGTAGTAGTAGTAGTAAGTCCGACCCATAGCAAAGTCGACTTTCATTTTCAGTCGTAGTACAAATATCAAATCTTCTTTCCATACCCACTGTGCATGGGCAGGTTTCTTATCAGACAACAATGAGAGCTGAAAGCGAAGAGTGGAACAAGTCCTTCAAATCGGAAAAGAGAAAGAATAAAGTAGGCTAGAAGTCAATGAAGAGCAGAGAAGAATTAATAATTAAAGGACAATAAAGCTCGAAGAAGTGACAAAGGGGAGAGGGGAATCGCGAGGAGAAAATGTGACGTTGCCGAATCTTTGGAGGCTATGTAGCCGCTCGATGTCGATCTTTGTTTTCGTTTCCGAAGGCTCTCGTATATGGCGGACATGATGTGATTATTAGAGTCGGTGGGGGCCTTATGTTCTGACCTCGTCTCAACTTATTGTGGAAAATAAAGACTCTCGGGATAAGGGCTTCATTTAGACTTCGCAATTAGGATCAATCCTATACTACGACAAGGCTTCTGAGATATTATTGGTAATGTTGTCGCCAATCATCGAAAAATACTCAACAAGATGGCACAAATCGCTGATTATATCGAAGCTTCCAGTCGGTTGTCTGGTTCACATCTATTTGCTCTTTAGCACATGTACTGCTACTCCTACTACGGCAAATTTTGGCATTCAAATCTTTCAGCTTAAAGAAGAGACCCATTGGATGCTAGAAGCCTCACACTATTAACCAATGATGTCGCAAGAAATTCAGCTTTTTAGCACCAGTAACTGTAGGTTAAGATAATCATACTCAGGCTTCAGGAAATATTGTAAAGAGAAAATAATACAGAGCGGCCGGTCCACGTTTAAGTCGCGATTCGGTATTGCATCTATTTAACTACGTAATAGCAGGATGATGGTGGTAACCTTTCTCGTACAAGGACTGAGGATTTCTACATAAAACCTAGGAGGTCGATATACCGCTTTATCCCTCGGAAGATTGGTAGAGCATGGTCTTCTTTCGATTTATATGTATTTGAATGTCCCTGATGTTGATGGAATTTTGACTAGCCAGGAGGTTATCTAGACGGATACCGGGCGTACCGCTTTCGCTTTTTTTTCGCAGATCTTCTGTTCTACATCGCTCTCATAGTCAAGCCTAGACACACATACTATAGATATGAAACACAATGCAGGGCGGTAATTCAATGGAGAGATGCTCTCGTATTCGGCGCCACAAAAACAGCGTGACCATCTAATACCAACCCGCATGGTCAATGCGGCGGCCACTCCCAGACCAATCTAGGCGATCCTTTAACGGCGGTAAATAGGAGTTACGAGGCGCCAAGAAAACGGCCGATGCAAGCGAACATTGTGCCTTGGGGTTTTTGAAGGATCAGAATTCAAGGTGTTGGTTTCAGTGTTCTCTCGTAACATAACAGCGGTCTATGCTTGATCATGGCAAATCCATTGGATGGCATTAAATGATCATGCGGAAGTGATGGTGTAACCCGAAACTGGATATACGAATATTTAAAATATCGAAGATGTATGACGGACTCAGAATACTGCACAGGGCTTCATCAGCTTGCGATCGTAGGAAGAGGAGACAAGTATATAGGAAGTCCCAAACCATAACTTTCAATGGCACCGAGAATTTGATCTTAATTCATCACTCGCTTTCCCACATTCATTCTTCTCATTCACTTTGAGTCATTCCTTCAATCAAGTCGCTGTGCGTCTTTATATTCATTCCAAAGAAAAGCAATCAAAGTTTCTCTTTGTCGTCACTATGAAAACCCAAACCATCTTGACTCTTCTCCCCCTCGCCTCCGCGCACACAATCTTCAGCAACCTTCATATCAATGGCAAAGATGCTGTTCAGACCACCGGTGTTCGTTACAAGACCACCACGCCCAACAATCAGCCGCTGGAGGATCTGACTTCGAACGATCTTGCCTGCAATGTCGGTGGTGATAAGGGCGTTGCCAACGTTCTTGAGGTCCCTGCTGGAGCAAGTCTTACTTTCGAATTCATGGCCAGTCTCTGGGACAAGTCGAAACCCCGCCTCGAGCCTGGCCATAAAGGTCCATGTACAGTGTACTTGAAGAAGGTAGATAGCGCGAAGTCCGCCAAAGGTAGTGGAGACGGATGGTTCAAGATTTTTGAGGACGGAGTTAATAGCAAAGGCGAATGGTGCACTACACGGCTGACACCCACCGGAAAGTTGGAAACGAAGTTGCCGGAGGGGCTTGCTCCTGGGGAGTACCTTGCCAAGCCAGAACTTTTGGCCTTGCACAACGCCTTGGAGGGTACATTGTCTCTTGTATCTCCGTATTCGTAGAAAAGACCACTGACAGCACCGCAGGACGCCCTCAGTTCTTCACTTCTTGCATGCAAATCAAGGTCACAGGCTCTGGTAACCTCGTCCCGGAAAGCACTGTCAGCATCCCCGGATACATCAAAAAGGGCGACCCGGGTGTATCATTCAATATCTACTCTGGTAAAGCTACTTCTTATTCTATGCCCGGCCCCAAGATTGCGAAGCTTGTCTCGGGCTCGAAGAAGGCGCGGAACGTACACAACCGCATGGCTGAGTACTAGTTCGGCACAGAAAACAACTTCATGAGAGATTACAGGAGATGGGAACGATGATTATCAACTAGTCTTGTTACTAGAACCGCTTTTTCCCCAAACCTTTTACTTCTGAATATCTTTCAACGCCGAGAACGCCAACACTTGAAAATGAAGCATCCTCGGGTAAGTGATTTATCCGTAGATAACTTCCCACCAGGGTCCATGGCAAGCATTCCCAACAAGTGGCTTTTTAGCATTACGTCAATTTATTCGTTCCCTGAATAAGTACCTCTTCTCCCGCTGTTGCTCGCTTGCTATTGTATCATCGCGAATTCATCATGAAGCTGTTCGCGAAATCGATCCTTGCCCTCGCTGTCACCCCCCTCAGTAGTGCACTCTTAGATGAGATATTCATCAATCCCATAGGTGGAAACGGGTCTCTCAATATTGCTGAAGCAACAATTTTTGCAGATAAAGATGATCCTATTGGCGTTCATATCGCGCTGAAGAGTCTCGTGAGCGACCTCGAACAAGTCACTGGAAAACGACCCCCACTTCAGAATGTGACCGCGAATTCAAATTTGTCGGGATTTTCCAGTGGTATTATTATCTGCTCAGCCAACTCATCACTCGCCGCTCATCTCGATCAGCGAGGAGCGTTTGGTATGGGCGATGAGCGAAGTAAATGGGAGGTATTCAAGACAGCGGTCGTGGATAAACCGCTGGACGGAGTGAGCAAAGCATTGATCATCGTGGGCAGCGATAAGCGTGGAACAATATTTGGTATTCATACGCTTGCGGAGCAGAGTGGACAATCTCCGTAGGTTGACAATCGCCTTTCTTGACTGACGAGACTGACCACTATTGAAAGGTATCACTGGTTCGCCGACGTGCCCACTAAAAAGCGCTCAGCCATCTACGCACTTCAAAAAGATACCATTCATGGCCCACCATCGGTGAAATACCGCGGTCTATTCATCAACGATGAAGAACCTGCGCTAACGTCATGGTGGTCCAATCAACATAACACTTCGCACTACCCCCTCAACACTGAGTTTTACGCCCATGTGTTTGATTTGCTACTCCGCCTCAAAGCAAATTATATCTGGCCGGCGATGTGGCAGTCTTCAACACCTCCCCCTGGCAGCACCTTCTTCGTCGATGACCCTGGTAACATACAACTTGCACATGATTACGGCATCATAGTCTCAACTAGCCATCATGAACCAATGCAACGAGCAACAAATGAGTGGAATGCCACAGAAACTGGGCCTTGGGATTGGAGATTGAACAAAGAAAATGTTACCAAGTTCATGGAGGCAGGCATTCGCAGGATGGGTCACAACGAAAGTTACGTGACATTGGGTATGCGCGGGCCGAGCGATAGCGCGATTGTGGGAGACGATGCCATTGAAATTCTGGAGGATGTCTTCAAAAGCCAGAGAGAGATCTTCAAGAAGTTGCTCGGCGAAAAAAAAGTCAACCAAGTGTGGACCATGTACAAAGAAGTCGCTACATACTACGCTGCTGGACTCAACCCTCCACAAGATGTCACTCTCATAATGCCGGATGACAATCATGGCCAAGTCCAACGCCTCCCAACAGGTGATGAGACCGACAGAGAAGGCGGCATCGGTGTCTACTTTCACTTTGAGTACGTCGGGTCTCCTCGATCTTACAAATGGTCCAACACAAACAATCTGCCAAAGGTGCTAAAGGAGCTCCTGCAGGCGTACTGGCGGAAAGCAACCCAGATATGGGTAATCAACGTCGGTGATATTAAGCCAATGGAGCTTCCCTTCAACTTTGCAATGGATCTCGCATGGAACGCTTCGAAGTTTGACTTTGATATGGTGCCCGTATATCTTCAACTCTACGCCGAACGCGAGTTTGGAACGGAACATTCCATCAAAATCGCCGAGATGTTGATGACTTACAGTCATTTGATTGGGATGAGGAGGTTCGAATTGATGAGCCCGGAAACTTATTCCGTGCTCAACTACCATGAAGCAGAACGTATTCTGACAAGATGGCGTGACTTGGCCAGTCGCACAAAGGCGCTTTACGAGAACATCGCAGAGATCTACAAACCGGCATACTATGAACTTGTCTTCTACCCTATTGTCTCGGGCGCAACATACTACGCGGTTAATATCGGTATCGGATTTAATAATCGGTACGCTTTAGAGCGTCGGAATTCAGCCAACTCGGTCGCTCAGCAGGTGCTCGAACACTTTGAGTACGATTTGGATCTCGTTGAAGATTTCGATGCATTGCTTGGTGGGAAGTGGAAACATATTATGTCGCAAGCCAAACATGATGCAGTGACACAGGGGCCGCGCGAATGGGCCAACCCAGCGCGAGATCTTGTGTCGAATCTTTCATTTGTGCAGCTCCGACAGAATATGCAATTCTCGCAGGGAAATCTGGGTATTTACGCTGAAGAATCGAATAGTCCAATTGGTCAGGGACGCACCGCTGAGTCGATTGATGTAGCAATGCCATCTACAGCGGGAGGATTATCTCCCACCTTGCCAGCTATGAGTCGGTATGGGCCACAGACGAGGACGATCGATCTTTTTATGCGGGGTGACTATCGCGTCCCAGTTTCGTGGCAGCTTCATGAAATCCCTGTGGATTGGCTCTCAGTTGTGCCGCAGTCGGGCACGCTTTCTCGAGAGAATAACGAACAGCGACTCAATGTGAGCATCATCGACTGGTCCAAGGTTCCCGCTAATTTTAACAAAACTATCAATATTGGAATTACTTCAGATTCAGGCCCATATCCATACTTTGACATTCTTCGAGTTCCAGTAGAGAATCATCGAGTTCCGGATACTTTCTTCGGTTTCCCAGAAACTGCAAGATATATCTCGATCGAAGCACCGCATTTTCAGCGTTCATCGCCTCCTGCCTTGAGCGCAAGTAGCTCAACAAGAACCTTAGAGTGTGACAACGGTACTGTCGCGTTCTCTCAGATTCCGTACCTCGGTACTCGAAGTGAGTCAGGCTCACTTTCTTTGCGCCCGTATCTCTCATCTCGAGCGTCGCTATCTGCCTCAACATCTGCATTCGTCGAATACAATATCTACCTCTTCGCTGCATCGCCTTCCGTCAACGCCACAGTCTACATAAACGCCTGCCTCGACACTGATCCAAACCTATTGATGCTTTTCTCCCTAACCCTTGACAATGCAGCGGCAAACTTCACGCGTGTCCTTGGGGATCCAAAGAGTGCAGGCGACGTGCCACCAGAGTGGATGAGTAACGTTGCGGATCAAGTATGGATGAAGAAAGTAGCTTTAGGTGCGGTTGGGGATGGAGCACACAAGTTAGTTTGGAGGACAAATAGCCCTGAGGTCTATTTGGAGAAGATCGTACTCGACACTAGTGGAGGTATGGAAAAGAATATAAACCTCCCTGGTGGAGGTGTGAAGGGAAGTTATCTCGGACCACCAGAAACCGTCTACGTGGGTCTTTCCTAACATCTTTTCATGTTCATGTACACTAATACTTATTCAAAATGAATATTTTACGATAGACAGAAACATATCGTATAAAAAGATTGTTGTATTGGCATAAAGGAAAAAACTTGCCATATACCCAGTACAAATGCTAGTAGTAATAAAGGCAAGTGCGATATATAGCATTACATACCCTTAAATCTGGGTTCAAAGACACATTTAAACCTCAATGCTGCGTCGCATTATTAGCATGGCAGACCTACTATGTCCGACTGGATTGCCAGCTGTCGCGTAGATGTAAGAAAATTTAGGCTCATGTGTTAACTTCCAGAACAACAGGGTGAGCTTACCTGTAGCCTTAATTTTCTACTATTGTGTATCCAAAGTGTGGTTTGTGATTTGCTCCGGTCAAACGTTTGCCATGAAGTCATCCAGATGTAGAGCGATCACGTGACAGTCGGCGAACCGCGGCTTGGGGGCTGTTGACAATTGGGTTGTCAGTGTTTGCGACTTCTGCCACCACGTGACTTAGGTAACTAGTATTCATCGGCCAAGCGTACAAAGCGGTTCCATGTTCTGTATGAGCTCGGACGCGCCAGTTCACTCATGACAGTAACGCGATGATAGCACTGAGAATAGCATAGAATAAAATAGGCATGTATATACGAATGGAACAACTGGGCACACAAATAGCTGCCCAAGTACTCCGTACACATGGCCATGTCCACCGCGCCCGTCCGTGATAATGGCTGAGCCAGTCTTCAAATGGCAATGGAAACACATTGGGATAGAAAAAGACCATGTGCCGTCCTATATACATCGACGTGTCACAAATCGCGATCATTTTATCATCTACTACCCTCAGTGGCGACAAAACGGATGGCCACACTTACCTCTGCGAGTTACTCGGCGACTGCCATGAAATGACGCCGACATTGGATTGGCCAGGATGAAGGAGACACAGTTGAGAGGTTAGCATAGCATTATCCATGACATACAAGCAGCATTAGTAAACCCCACAAAAGGAAAAAGAGAGCGATCAAACCCATTCCCTCGTCGGCCGCACAGCGTCGCACGGTCGACGAGATGATCCCACCCTCCCAGGCTTTTGTCCATCCGTGGACGAGCAGCCTTGACTCTGGTGAGAATGCGTATTCTGGCCATGACGTTGAGCATGAACCAATGCCGCCAGCCGTATCCGATTGTGACTGGATCCAGCCAGACAGACATCGCAGACAGGACACACAAGCACGCCAGAAAGTTCGTACATAGGCCCCAGTCCTTTCAACGAGCGTACTCGAGGAGTAGGAGCTGGAATTTCCCGGCCTAGTCTCAGCATGCCAGCGCGCGGTCCCAGCCACGATGTGTCAAGCCAGGAGTAGTCGTCGAAGGCCGGGCTGTTGGCGCCGTGCGAGGAGTCATCGCAAACTCTCAGCGGAGAAACGGCGTCGATGGAGGGTGAGTTGCGTTGGTAGGCGTGGCAGTCGACGATGGTGGTCGATGTTGGAGTTGAGCTGTCGTGGCGGGCGATGGTCGAGAGGCGATACTCTGTAGAGTGATGGAGATTGTGGGGCGGGCGTACGCCGTGGTTATATGCAGATGCCAAGCATGGAAACGTCACGTGAAGCGCACGGTCCTCCCCCAGCCTCTCCAGTTTACAAACATGGACCTGCCCCATCACTTGTCACTTTGACGCTTCACAAAGTACTCCGTACACTTCGGAATTTCCTACCGAAAGAACACCATGTCTACATTGGAAAAGACCGCCGATCACCTTCTTGCCGGCAGGAAGAAAATTCGTACGCGAGCGATTGCGAGCTGGCGAAACAACAAGATATCGCTCTCAACTTCCTGCTCTATCAACATCGACGCACCGTCTCGCACGTGCCTATTCAGACTTCAAATCCCTCTGACACCGCAATCCGATGACTCTCGTAGCCTATTTATCTTTATCTGGCCGGAAGACATCCTTGCCCTCGAATTCGTACCTTCGCCAGGGCCTCAACCAAACCCCAAAGTGGCTTCCACCGATCATGGACTGCGCTTCCGCCTGCGGCACCCCATCTTTGTCGTCGGCCCACGGGACTTTGTCGAATTGACGAAAGCTCCGGCAGTCCAAGAAGCACTACGCAAGGTCCGCGCATTTTGCAACACGATAGACTTCACCCTCTACATTCAAGGCAGGGCATCCCAGGACCAGCTACAAGCAATATGTCAGGCTGTGTCTTGCTCCTCACTGACCACCTCGACCAGCGATGCCTATCCGCAGGTGCTTTGCAGCCTATACAATGGAAAGGGTGGAGTATTGATACCCAATCGCTTTCTGCCTTCTGACACGGGGCTGCCGTTGTACCCTGGCATTGTACAGTCTTCACAGCAGCCCGCCCAGCGGCTGCTCGATTCTGCTCGTATTTCACCCCATGATATAGAGCTGTATCCGTATCATGGCACTGCACAAGCATCGGGCCAGAAACGGCCAATAGAGGCAGCCACTGAGCCCGCTAACACGCAGCCAGAAGGTGATTGTTGTGAAATTGGATCCGGCGATGCAGATCTACCATCATACAACGACATTGTGCAACCTCCAAATTCGAAGCGACCTAGGACGTCGCTCCAGGAGTCACAAGGTGGCCAGAATTCTGATCTGTTACAGCACATTAGCCAGCGCCTAGACCAACATATAGAAAAGGTTGACAAGCTATGCCAGGCTTTCAGTGGCTTACAACAGCGATTTGACGAGTGCTTTGCAGCGCTGGAATCTAGGCATCACACTTCGGACAAGGAACGCACAGAACAGATCGATGTGGTCCGCTACGATCTAGAACAAGATATTGGAGATGTACGCGATATTGTGAGCGAGCAGATTGACGAGGGCTTCCTCAGTGTCAGGACAGACTTGGAGACATTTGTCACAGATGAGATTGCGCCGAACATGGAACAGAGTGTTGAGAACAAAGTGCAGGTCTTCATCGCAGAAGAAGTCGAGCCTCAAATGGAGCAGCGCGTGCTAGATGAACTTGGTTCTCGGATCATTGCAGCACTTAAACCTTCAACGCATGGCATGTTAAAGTAAAAGTATTATATTTAGTAACATAAAAGATAAGCAAGTAGCTAGGCTTTGCCAAGACCTTACCAAAATTTATTCTACCTATAATGCCTTAATATAGTAATATTAAGAAAGTATTAAATAAAGTAGATAATATACTTTATAAGTAAGTACCTTACTTAACTAAGTACTTTATACTATAATAGTATAGGCTAGTAAGGAATCTAAATAGAGTAAGAATTAACTTAGAGGTATATAAAAGTATATAGTAAAAATAAAGACTAAGGATTAATTACTACCTAAAGGCCTAGTATAAAAGGATAATAAAAAACTTCTAAACTATTAAAAAAGAGAATCTACCAACAGGCTTAGCTACTCTAGAGGCAGAGGAGGGAAAAATAGAAAAAGTAGGAGAATACCCCCTAGGGGGTGTCCCCTAGGAAAAAAAAGATAGGATAGCCCCCTAGCGCGCCCCCTAGCGTGCTTAGGTAAGCTAGAATAGCGCGCTAGGCCTAGAAAGGAAATCCCCTAGAATCCTCTAGAATCCCTATAAAAAAAAAAAAAAAAAAAAACCCCCTCTACTTTCCCTAGTATATATAAAAATCCCCTTGAGTTTGCTTAAAAAATTAAAAGATATAGTAAAAATTAAGTCTTATTTTTTCCTTATGCCCTCTATTTTTTCCTTATGCCCCCTAGTTTCTTCCTTATGCCCTCTGTTTTTTCCCTATACCCCCTGGGTTAGGGTTAGGGTTAGGGTTAGGGTTAGGGTTAGGGTTAGGGTTAGGGTTAGGGTTAGGGTTAGGGTTTGGGTTAGGGTTTGG
>JAFISD010000436.1:0-12591 GCA_022560085.1 Helminthosporium solani
AAGAAGAAGAAGAAGAAGAAGAAGAAGAAGAAGAAGAAGAAGAAGAAGAAGAAGAAGAAGAAGAAGAAGAAGAAGAAGAAGAAGAAGAAGAAGAAGAAGGGCGAATAAAGAAAGTAAAGGAAAGTAAAGGAAGAAAAAGAATAACTCACACCCACCGATCCAACAAACCCAAACTCTGATTGAAAAAAGCCTGCGTCCCCTCCAACCCCTGATACCCAAACCCAAACTCCGTAACCCAAACCCCCAACCCAGGATACCCCCCCACAACCCCCCCAATAAAACTAGCCAACCCCTCAAAATCCCCATACCAATGCACAGGCAGGAAATCAGGCCTACATTCCGTTCCACAAGCCCGGAACCACCTTTCCAACCACCTCAACCCATCCGGACTCCCCGTCACCGCGGGCGCCCCTACCTTCACGCCCAGCGCCCTCAGCGGCTCGATCTGCCGCTTCCAGGTCGCGACCGCGACGTCGACGGGGATGTTGGACCCGCCTGTTGTGTGGGGGCCGTCGGGCTCGTTAAAGGCCAGTACGTACGATATGTTTGCTCCTGCGGCGATTTGGGACTTTACGGAGTTGAGGAAGGGGGTTCCTGTGTCGGTCTCCGAGGCGCCCCAGAGCATGGGAACGAATTGGAGGGAGGGCGTGTCTTTGAAGGCGGGCGAGGGCTCGGATTTGTAGTTGTAGTACCAGGTTAGGTCGGAGCCGGGGGTGGTGGTCCAGATTTTGTCGTCGGTGGGGTGTTTTTTTGAGGGGACGTGGCAGAGGCCGCGTTTGGGGGAGGAGGATGCTGTTGCTGTGGCGAGGGTGAGGAGGAGAGCTGGGGTGGTGGCGTGGTGGTATCGCATCTTGTTGATGGGGTGGACGTCGTGGTGGTGGTGGTGGTGGTGGTGGTGGTGGTGATGTATGTGATTTTGGGGGAGAAAGTGAAAGTTTTGCTTGAGAGGTGAAATACTTTTTGGGAGATACTTTGTGGGGAACAAGAGGAAAGATTTCAACGTCTTGGGTTACTATTGTGGTGTGGGTTTGTTGAGATGGGGCATTTTGGATTCCGTTGTGTTGGTAACCAACGTTAACACGCCCTTTTCTCTGGCCTCTCTCCCGTTGGCAGAGGCATAGCAACAAGTACTCCGCCTCAACATTGTATCCAATGCAGCGAATTTGGACTATTCCACTCGTGTCACATGCACCTCCTGGCCTCTATCCAGCCGAAGCCTATCGTCGTGATTTCGTTTCGCGCGCACGAAATTGGTGGTTAGATGCAGGTACAAGCCACGGCGTCCGTCCAAAGCGGCAGATGAAGGCGAAAACTCCCCAATCAGCCGCACATGGAGATATCGAAAAAGCGACGGAACGGGACGATAGAACACAGTGGCGCTTCGTTCCCGAGAGTTGGGCCATATTTGTGTCAGGGACTCTCACTCAACAACTCGATGGGTCTGGGCGGCGTAGCTTGTAATGGAGCAGCGATACACTATCCTTCGTACACGATACGAAATCGCCCTCCAGTTGAAACGAAGGCGAGGATCAAATCAGTGAAGATTGATTATTAACAAATAACGTTCGACTCTCATTCCTACAGAACTTAGCTACGCGTGGTCCTAGCCACCGCTATCGTAAATTACAAAGAGTTCTGTTTTGCGTCTATAGGTGAAATATTAAAGGAAAGACGTTCGTGTCGATGCGTCAATACAAGGGTTCCTATCCTGTACCTTATCATCTCCAAATGACAATGGATATCAAATCTGAAAAGTGACATCACCACAGATTGTTCCAACTGACGTATTACTCCTTCGCGAAAAAAAATGTACAGTGCAGAATTACTTTCAGGTACCCAAATTTAGTAAGCGTACCCTCCTTGGTAGCCTCCTTGAGGCTTCCATTGACTCTGCTGCGTGTAGCCTGTCTGCTGTGGGTTTAAATCGACGGATGGCAATCGTGGCTGCCTTGTGTTCGGCGGGCTGGCGCTACGTCCGCCACTGATACTCCTGGTGTGGCTGTGGCTCCTTCCCATGCTCGCGGTCTCGGAAAGAAGATGGTCCTTTGGATCGTGGAAGTGTTGGGGGCCGCTATAGGCGGTATTTTGTTCCGAGAGAGGAACGGGGTTGTATCCACGTGGGGCAAACTTGTCATGAATCGAGCTACGCTTGTATTCGATTGGATCCATGAGAAGTGAGTTGCGGGCGTCAAGAGGCGTGAGATTATCAAGGTCGCGGGCTTTCTCTGCACAAGGGAGTTAGCATTTATTCGGGACGAGTTTATAGAGCAGAGAAAACATACCAGCGTCCTTGCGCTTCTTGTCGTGGGGGTTTTGCTTGCAGCAGATGACGATGGCGTTGACGGCAATCAAGATGGCCAAAAGTCCAGTGAGGACAGCCTGCATGACCACCAGCACCAGCCCAGTGACCGTCTTGGTAGTCTGTGCAACTCCAAGTTCTTCTACAAAAACCAAGATGCAAACAACCGAAAGGACGCGGACGACCTGAATGATGATGTTGATCACGTTTCCCGACTTCAGAGAGAACGGACGGGCCCAAAGGAGCAATCCGAGAAGAAGAGCTTCGACGATGAGCTGGCCAGATGCCTGGACCATACCGTGGCCATCTGCGCCTGCAATGACACAACCTCTGGCAAACATGTAAACAATGGCCGGGACAAAGATCCACCAATAATTCTTCTTGTAGTTCTCATAAAACATGCTGTATTTCCTCCATACGTCCTCGTTGTCGTAGAGGGCCGATGCGTCACCCTGCATCTTTTTGAATTTGTGTGCGATGCTCCAAATCTTCCAGGTAAAGAAGGCAAGGATAGCGGTGAAGATGCCTAGAGTAATACCGGCTAAAAGTTTGGCAGCCCAGGAGTCGCCATTCTTGAACTGATAGACGCAGTAAAGGGTCCAAATACCGTACAGAACGAGGATCAAACTGGTGATGGTCTTTGCGAGGACCCACCAGTACCGCTTTCGGAAATTAGTCAAGCGTTTGGGGAAGTTTCCGACCAGGGCCCATGTTTCGAGGATGACCTTGAAGAGGAGAATTCCAACGGTGATGGCAGCGATCACAATCGCAAAAATGAGAAGAACAGTCATGAAGGTGTTGCCGTTGGGGATGGTGTACTCTTCAACAAAGCCCTGGATACCCTTGACGGCATGCATGATCTTGGTGTCGTCTCCTGTGCTGTTGGTGGTTCCGTTGACCGAGGTGCTCACATCACGGGACCACAGCGTAGCCATGTCAAGCCCACGCTTCGTAATGTTCATTCCTTGATCGACATGAACTAGCGTGACGTTGCGAAGGAACTCCACATTGTCTTCAGTCAGGTTACCGCCGGTCTTGTTGCGGAAAGTATCGATGGTTCGCTGCGCGCCATCCCATGAGATTAAGCCAGTGCTGAAGGCGAAGTTCTTGGACCAGCTTTGGTAGACACCGGGGATATTGGCGCTCATCATTCCATTAAGAGCCATAGACTGGAACCAGGTCATGACATCAAAGAAGGTTGGGCTCGCGGTAGGGGCACCAGCCTGTCCGGCGCCTGCAAGCGCTCCCATGGCCGATACACCCAGGGCTGCTGCTGCCATTCCGGCAGCGACGTAGCTCACTGAAGGAACGTTGAGGGATTTTCCGTTGCCAACGTTGGATGTGATACAGGCGAGTTGTTGTCCTCCGTCCTTGGCCTTGAGCTGCATCGTCGCCTGACTGTCGAGATCCGGGACGGCGAAGGCGATGGCGGGAATTTTGGAGAGATAGGTGTCGGGAATGCTCTGCTCGCCCTGCGCGCTGAACGTGCCTTGGGGTACTGATGATGGTTAGCAAAGTGACGTCTTCCTGAGCTCAGCTGAGGTCGTACCTGGACATAGTTGCTTCACCTTGGTCGAGTCGGAACAAGGGTCAAATTCATTCCGGTAGACTTCCCTTCCATAGGCATTTACAATCAGCGTTGCCATGATCTTCTGCTCTTTCTTGCTGGTACCCGAGACATCGAATTTGACCATCTTGGAGTCCTTGTCGAACTCGATATCCAGCTTGTTCACCACGACATCACCGTCGGGCAAGCACGAGCTGTAGCCCGTCGTCTTTAGCACGTTGCCGGCCAGGACACCCAGCGGGGCCGAGGCCAGCAATAGAAATGGTGCGAGCATGGATGAATATGTAATGTGCGTCCTCATGATGCGAAGTCCTGTTGGCGCCCGGAGGCGGAGGTGCCTGCAAGGGCGGTCGATATAGGGTGATAGCGACCGGCAAGACGCAATCGGATGCGAAGATGGTACAAGGGCTCAGTTGGAAAAGAAGCGGTAATTTAGAGGGTACGGAGCCGGAAGGTGCCGGGCAAGATGGGTCGGTCCACAGTCCAAATGAATGCGAGGTAAAAAGAATGGCCGAGGGGATGGATGTTAACAAGGAGAGGGCAACAAACGAAAGTAGGTTAAGAAAGGCACAGACGGCTTTGGAGAGAAAGGATATGGGATTGTGATGAGGCTGTAGGAAAAGCGAATGTGAAACGATTGACAAACAACGGTAGACGGCGCTGTAGGTGAGGAGACACGAGAGAGCGACGAGAGGCTTGGGCGAAAGGCGTAGAGACAGGTTTGGGGGTGACGGGTGAAACCTTGGCGGGATTTAACTAGGGCAGGGGCAACGGACGGGTGGACAGAAACGGAAGCGACACGCGGCGCTATGTTCGGGTGATGGCACACGAGTCCGCAGGATGATGACGGGCCTGGCTGATGAATGAAAGACACTGGAATACGGGGGAGGTGTGTGTGTATGTGTGTGTGTGTGTGTGTGTGTTTGTGTGTGTGTGTGTGTTTGTGTGTGTGTGTGTGTTTGTGTGTGTGTGTGTGTGTGTGTGTGAGTGAGTGTACATGTAGATAATAATAGGCAAAGAGTATCAAACACAAAGTGTACCGAGTAGGATGTTGGCTAGATATATTCGGTACTAAGCCCTAATTACTCGCTGCCAGTGTTTCTTACTATCCATGGTGAGCTAGTACATAGCACAGCACTGCACTTGAGCCATGCACTTCGCCTCGTCCGGCCACCGTTGTTGTTGGGCCAGAGCGAGCTGGAAAATACGACAAGACGACAAGACGACAAGCAGACGGAAGCTTATCACAGCTAATATCAATCAGGGGGAGACTGGCTGACATGACTGGCTGGCTGGCTGGCTGGCGCTTGACGCCCTCTGCTAAGGGGTTCCAGCTCGTTGCTTGTGCGCCAACCATGCACAAAGCTTTTTCTGCCACATACATACAGATAATGCGTGCACACGTTGATGCCGACATACACATCTGTTGTGTGCTTGAGTAGATTAGACTAGACCACACACAGGAAGTCTTCATTTCCATTAACACGTTGTATGGAGTCCATAGTAGACATCCATCATGTATTTACCTCGGTATGCATGCACTTTGTACTTAGTCAGTGTGGCTTGTGGCTGTGCAGTCAAAAATAGCCCTCAAGTTGCAGCCCCACCGACAGCTGACATTGATGGCGGCACACTCACACTCACACTCACACTCACACTCACACGCACACTCACACACTCACGCCCGTCACAGAGCCTCAGACCAGCGCTTCGGATCTCTTCTCGTTGTGCTGTGGGGCCGGGCTACCTGGCTAAACGCAAGTACTTGGGTAGATATCTATGTATCGTCAAGGGGCTCGGAGCCGGAGCCGGACCCGCGTCGTCTTCCCTTCGTCGAGTGAGACATTTTCTGTGCAAAGCCCGTAAGAACCTGTCACATATACTCTCCGTCTTACCCGTCGCTCATCGCTCGTCCCGTTTGCATTGTATTGTATCCATCCATCCATCCATTCATCTACTGTCTGCAGTTGCCTCTTCGTTCCCGACGCGCACAAACAACACCCTACACTGTCTTCTACACTCCCTTCTACTCCCTACACTCTTCTACATTCTCTTCCGTCTATCAATCCATCCTTCATCCTCTATATCAATACCATCGCGTCGCGCAATACGGAGTATATTCTCAACAGTCCAAAGGTGGACGCTATGTGGCTATGTACCTAGAGTCAGCCCGTCACGTGCCTCTCTCTTGCAACACCAATATAGAAAATGCACGTGACTCCCTGGAAACCCTTCAAATCGCAAGATAGATGCGAGCCTCGAAACTTTACTCATAGCACAGCTCTCTAACCCCTTGTCCCCGATAACTCGGTCTCATCCCAATTGTTGTTCTAGAACAACTATGCGTCAGAGGCATGGCAACACTCTGCATAACTTAAGCTCGATGAAGCGGTGAAAGAGCCAACTTGCACTTTGCTAGCGAAATCTTTGGCGCCTGGGATGCCATGTTCTAAACCTGGATCACCGGACGCTGCAGACTACACTCTGCAGCAATGCAGTCAAAATAGGAAACAGTAAAGCACACCGTATCCAACCCAACCACTAGCCTACATTTATGGGTAGGGCTGACATTGCAACAAATGTAGAAAGCCTACAACATACTGACCGTGAATTCCTAGTATCGCTGATCCCCCGATTGCAATTGGGTGATAGATAGAAAGAGAAGAAAATTACTAACCCAAGTCATCGTCGTACATCTGGAAAACTTTCCCAAAGTCGGTTCTCATCATCGCGTGACGGTGCTCGCTGCATCAAGCATACGTGTCGGAGAATTCCCTACTACGTCAGCGATGAAAGCCAGCCACAAAACTTTTACTCCTAGGATCAGGCTAGGACATGATAGACGGAAACAAGACTTCGTTTACCCCACAATCATGATGCATGGTACTCTGTACTATTGATCGCATCATCGGAAGTAGTAAATACATGATTTGAAATGGCAACAACTGTGCAAAAAGACATGAAGAAGGGAACGATACAGCCGTGAGCTAGAGATCTCCATTCAAAACAATGAGGCAAGCCATGATCTCGATATTCCAATGATCATCACGCCATCGGTTTTGCCCATCCCTCCAACTTGGCTAGGTTCTTGAAGACACTGGACCGGTGAAGCCACCCAGAAAAGGCAGCGTGACTGCTACATGGCGTGTTTACCGCCACAAGTCGGCGAAGAGCGATAATGGCGGGTACGCTTCTTTATTCCACGCCACTGTGGTCCATAATGCCGTATGGGGATTTGTCTTGAAGCCTCAGCTGACCTTGTGCCACGTTCAACGGCCATCTCGGTTCCAAACTACTCAAATCTCAGGGACTGTAGCTTGGTACACCTGCGGACTACCTTCGAACCAGCACGTATGAATCCAGTGACTTGTCCCATGTCAGTGTCTTTGATGACACGTTAGTTTGGAGAACTACGCGCATATCTTCTCGGAGGAGACCGCTCATTCGGGAGGACAGTTAAGACTTGTTATACGAAGTACTGCCGGCATTTAATTACCTAGCGCTGATCTCTGCGGGATTCGACCTGGAAAATACACAGCATTCTGGGGAAGAGATCAAATCAAGGGGTCCTTTTAATTAGCGCGCGAGTGGGTGGGGTTACATGAGCTCAAAGTCCGTCTTCCTGATGTGCCCCGGACGGCATAAAGACTGTATCCGTAACTTTTTAGTATTGGACGAGCGACAGCATTCAAAGGACTAAGAATCGTAGTTGACCTTCGACCTAAGATATTATGGCTAACTCGCATCACCTGGGGGAGGGGGTTCACCAGATCTCAAGCTACACTGCGGACGATCTCTACACATCACATGTGAGGATCATACATAGAACTACCGGCTACGCTTCGGCAGCCCTAACGCATACCCTTTGCCCCTTTCATCACACGAGGCGCACAAATCGCAGAGTTCCATCGTTATGATTAGCCAGAGGAGAGTCGTATTTGCCGGGTGGGGTGCATGGGTCTCGTGCACTCAAGCGTCTACGCCATTGGATTCGCTGGCCAACCCATCTCATCTGCCCTTAAACCAACGTCGACCTCACCTCTCACGTTCGCAAGTCAGCCTCTCATGCCCCAAGGCACTCACCAACTCGCTGTCATCACTTCAAATAAGATTGGTAGCGAGAATAGCTACTGCAACAAGGGATACTGGCCGTGTCAACTTGGTACACTTTCCCTCCGACTCTCTCAGTGAATACAGCCGGACCGAACACATCTTCGGTATGCTATGCTGCCACCACCACCACCACTGGTCGTCATGCGGAAGAAATTATGCACAAGACGCATGTAGAATTTTCCCAGGAAAAAAAAAACCTCCGCGTTGCCCAGATATCACGAGAATGCGGGGAGGGCTGCTACGAATAGTAGGTAGGGCGGACTACAACTGTCGGTCTGGTGAAGTATCGTGTACCTTCCGTAAAGAGTAACCGACAGTCAAATTACCGCTGTGTAGAAACCCACCCTCGCGATCTCGCTGGAGATTCGTTTCATCCCCCCCCCCCCCAGACTGGGATCTATTCCAGCCTTGCATCTTGGGATGGGTCGTTTACAAGACGCGATGTTACTCTGTCTTGAGGCCAGTGTACTGCGATTGGATCCCCAGATTATGAAGCTCATATACGGAAACATGGCTTTCTCGATACCCGCCGAAGCCCGTATTCCCGGCTATCAAGCTCACTAACAGGTCGTACTGTTTCTACACCGTCTTCGGGGCACAACAAACTCTGGGTCGGAAAGGCTAGGAGTCCCAGACAATGCCAGAGCCATAGTGTCTATGATCAGATCATGGGATACACAAGTTCCATCCGCACAGCTGCACGGTCCACAAGATCTCCTGCGGTAGACACCAGGTCCTGGAGGAGCGTATCCCTGGGCCGTTTTGTGACATCGATCCAGGGATTCTTTGTGTGACGTCCACCACTGTACCTGCAGATCTTCATCTGGATTGGGGAAAGCCTTGTAACCATGTGCCTAACGTTCACCCTCCACCACATCGGCCCCTACTCGGACCTTCCGGAAACGAGCGTTTCTTGCACTTAGCCACGAAACGCCGTCTACAAGCCAGGTAGATCGGTTTTAATGTCAAAATGTATATATAAGACCCATAGAACTGCACGTATAACTTGCTTCACCGTGGAGCCGGATTCCCGTTTCGGTGACAACCATATTCCGCTGAGACTCGTTTATTTCATCCAAACATAGTTTTTGGACTGGCCACTTGAAGCACCAAACACTCCTTTTTCCACCCAGCGTTCTCTTCAAAATGGCGAGACTAGCAACTCTGCTGGCAGTAGCTCAGGCTATGCTCGTTCATGGCCTACCAGCACGTGAAATGAAGCACGAACCAGCCGTTCTAGACGAACGTGCCATTACCTTCCCTACGAGTCTACCGGTTACCACAAGCTATACCTCGACACCATCGACAGTCCAATCTGCTACCAAGACCGTCTCGGCATCTCTTACGGGGGCAAGTGTTTGGCTATTCCAGGGACAAGGAGACTTTACTGACACGCATCTTTATAGACTGTAGATACAGCACTGCCTACGGTACCTTTCTCCCAGAATCCCTTGCCATCGAAATCAATACCGACTCCCGGTACTTCCCTCGAACCAATTGACTCGAGTCTCTCTCCAGGGCCGACTCAATCGCTTGACAATGCTGCTCCGAATATCTTCGTTCCTATGGCCTCTGACGCACCACCTGCGCAAATCCAGAGCCGAGGTGGCCACGCAGTCAAGAAGCTCAATATTGTTGACAAAGATGTACCCATTGAGACGAACAAGTTCTACGCGAATTGGTTCCTCGGCAGCCAGACTTTCCCAGTCTGGACTCATCCATACTCTCTATCATGGGCAAAAGGCATTGGAAACACATACGGAATGTCAATCACCCACACGGAGAGGAGTCAATTGGCATGGGATCAAGGTAAACCGCCGCGGTACTTTATTGGTCCCATCGGCATTCAGCATGTCGTTCTGTCAGCTTCAGAGCTCCAAGAAAGCACTGTTTTGTCCACTGAAGAGCTGACCGGCTTCTCGGCGTACGCCAATCTTGCTCCATCAGCAAGTGCGGACCCAATCTTGTCATTCCCGGTTGTACAGGGCATGGGCTTTATCACTGGCATCTACAACAAAGGCACCCCCCATATCACATCCAGCGTCTTCTTCCGCACGCTCAAATACGTTGGGCAGCTCAACGAAGTTACATACAAGTACCAGTTGCAGCTTGAAGATAACTCACAATGGCTGATTTACGCCACACCAGTCGGCTCTCTCGGCGCTCCCCCCTTTAAACTTACCAATAGTTCTTTGATCGAGGGCCCTGGAGGCTTCGTTGGAATGATCCAAGTCGCCAAGAACCCATCCAAAGATGCTGGCGAAAAGATCTACGATTCCAGTGCTGGAGCGTACGCTATCACTACTACCATTTCGGCCAGCGTCACGGGATCATCCGGTAGCTACACCTTGGAATGGACTAAAGGCGGTATCAAGGAACAGACTCTTCTGATGTTTGCTTTACCGCATCAGATAGAGTCCTTGGATCAGGTCACAGGATCCGGCTTGACCGACATCGAGCTTGTCACCACAACCAAGGGCTACGCACGTGCTATTGTCGCGGACAAGATCACTATGGTAGAGTCAAACCTTCCAGATACCATTGGTTTCGATCCTTGGATCCCTAACGCTTCTGGTAACGGAGGCAGTGGCAACACCAACATCGACGGCGCTGCTCTATCTGTCGTTCGCAGCGCTGCTTCCAGCGAGCTCGCTCAGGACTTCGACAAGCAGACCAGACTCAACAGCATGTATTATAGCGGTAAAGGATTGGCCAAATTCGCTGGCGTCGTCTACACGACTCAGACGATTGCAAAGGATACCGCACTTGCCGCCGCTGGTCTCGTCAAACTCAAAGATGCTTTCAACGTTTTCGTCAACAACACACAACCGCTCCCACTTGTCTACGATACTGTCTGGAAAGGAGTTGTTTCCTCAGGCACCTACGAAAGCGGTGACACCGGCCTAGATTTCGGCAACACGCTCTACAACGACCACCACTTTCACTACGGCTACTTCGTCTACACCGCCGCCGTCATCGGCCACCTAGATCCAACCTGGCTCAACCAAGGCACAAACAAAGCCTGGGTCAACACGCTCGTCCGCGACTTCGCCAACCCCAGCACCACAGACCCTTACTTCCCCTTCCAACGCTCCTTCGACTGGTTCCACGGCCACTCCTGGGCCAAAGGCCTCTTCGACTCGGGCGACGGCAAAGACCAAGAATCCACCTCCGAAGACACCTTCGCCACCTTCGGCCTCAAAATGTGGGGCAAAGTCAGCGGAGACGCAAACATGGAAGCCCGCGCCAACCTCCAACTCGCCGTCACAGCCCGTTCCCTCCGAAACTACTTCCTCCTCTCCTCCTCCAACAAAGTCCAACCCGCGCAATTCCTCCCCAACAAAGTAACGGGCATCCTCTTTGAAAACAAAGTCGATCATACCACTTACTTTGGCGCAAACCCCGAATATATTCAGGGCATTCATATGCTTCCTATTAATCCTTCGTCGCTCTATACCCGCCCCCGCGAGTTTGTGCGCGAGGAGTGGGAGGCGTACTTTAGTGGTGGTCGCGCGGATCGTGTCCAGGGGGGGTGGAAGGGCGTCTTGTATTCCAATCTTGCGCTGATTGATGCGAGGAGCGCTTATGAGTTTTTTGCACGGAATGATTTTGATAATGGGGCTTTGGATGGGGGGATGAGTCGGACGTGGTTTTTGGCTTATGCGGCGGCGTTGATGGGGGGTGGGGGGGAAGTGAAGTGAAGTGGGATAGTGATGGTGATGGTGATGGTGAGGGCGAGGGCGAGAGTGACTTTGGGCTTGGGGTGTGGGGAGGGAGGGAAGACGACTTTTTTTTTTTTTTTTTTTTTTTTTTTTCTTCCGTATATAGGTAGGTAGGTAGGTAGGTAGGTAGGTGGATCGGTCTGCGTGGCTTTCTTTCTAGTGACTAGTCTACCTATTATATATTTCATTCACTGTATATACTATACTATACACTACAATACACTAGGTTAGAACGCCATACAACACGGTAGGATAGAACATAATGCTTCACCACCAGTAATTCCAACAGATTCCTCTATCTATAATACAGTCTTCCAGCCAATCAACTGTATTTCCCATCTAAAGAAACGCCTCCATGGCTCTGAACGGGTACTTGTGTAGATGGATAGTGAAACTACCTTTCTCTACTTAGTTATCCCCCTCTCACTCCCCCCCCTCCCCACCTCCCTATCTCAAACTTCGCCTTGCCTTCCCACCTGCACCATCTCCGTGTGGTTTGTAGATTCGTCTCAATGTCTTGTACCTTGTATACTTTTCGCCAGCTATCTATGGATGGTTTTTATACTATTTCGCATTCCGCTCATCCATCTACAGTATCGCTTTGGACGTCGTCTCTGCTTAAACGTGGCCACCACGTTCCATCCCATCCCATCCCATCCCATCCCATCCCATCCCATCACAGCACATCACAGCACATCGCATAGCAAGACATCACAAAAAAGTAACCACAACCATGAAAACTTATAATATAACAATCCAGATACATATACACCAAGTACTTCTCCAAAACCTACCATCTATTTACCATCTATTTATACACGCCCCCCCCCCCCCCCGCCCCCCCCCCCACAACCAGAAAACACACCACACACCCACCCACACCCAACAAC
>JAFISD010000437.1:0-12546 GCA_022560085.1 Helminthosporium solani
TGAGTGAACCAGAAGTCGGTCGACTCAGTTCACTATGGATAGAAAGATTGGGATATTCACCTGGCCTCAAGAAGGCTCCCGCATTCAGGTTCCCGTTCTTCGTGGTGCAAGAAATGGACTTCTGCTTACGGGCGTGCTAAGTATAGCCGGGAGCCAAAAGAGGATCTTGTATGAAGGATGTTGGTTAGGAGCTTATCGGGCTCCTGGTCTCAGACTCCTGGCTTTTGCGTGACGGGTTCTAGAATCACTCCTCTGTTCGGGTTTCCGTAGTGAGGAATAGAACTGGCTACGACGTCTGTTCAAGGTGATCTCGGAACGGATTTACCTGCATCCGTGTCCTGGAACTGTGCGCTAGCTCAAGCGGATCTCTTAGGCCGAGAAGGAGGACGGAAGTTATTCCGGCCAGCCTCCCTGGCAACGCGTTGTCGCGCCTTCACTTTCTGTCTTCGGATCCGGGGTCGCGCCTTCGCTTTCTATCTTCTGACCGCATCGAGGACTTACCCAGATAAAAATTTCGGGTGGATTGAGGAAGAATCAAGAACGGAGAAGCTCGCACCAAACCACCGAAGGCAGCCGAATTTTCGATGTGAAATTTACGAGCTAGGATTACTTTGTTATTAGCAATCAGGTGACTGGCTTGTTTACGAAGCTGGAGGCGGAGCAACATTCATCCGAACCGCGGCCAGTCAAAATCAATTCAAAACAGAACCTATTTTCTTGGCAGTTGAACGCCTCTTATCTTGGCGCGGTGACCTCATCTCACAGCAGTGAACGTCCGTTGCACAGAACAAATAGCGAGTACTTAACTATTGGAAAACCGCATCCCAGAAGCATCAAAATTCTCCTGCCAGCGGCCGCAGCATTCTCTACGGGCCGTCACGCGTCTCTCCGCGTTGATTTGGCACGTAGAGGCCCTGCGACGGCCGCGGCAGGAACAGCAACAAAACCCACGAGCAAGATACACAATATGACACGTCCATCGAACGCAGCAACAGCCATCTAGCGTCCCGCACCGACGAGCCTTTAGACTGAACTGCATCACCTCTCGTACGAACCATCTCACAGACATCCGGCATACTGCCACCGATGCCACACAATACTACAGATCATCAGACAGCCTCTTCCACTGTCACTCCTGCCCTGTATCGAAGGAGTGGTGCCCCCTCGATACACTCGACAAGGTCTGAGAAGATTCGCGAGAGAGCTCTCATGCTCAGTAGATCTGACGGCGTGCCTAAGCAGAGCATTGCTTTCGTAGAGCTGCGTCCCGACGAAATGCTGCTGCCGCTGCATTCGGCGGCAGGTCACACCGCAAAACGCGGCCACACAGGAACCTGTTAGTCAGCTTCATAACACAAAAAGACAACAAAATTTGGAGAACACATCCTACGCCCTAAGGGCCTGAGGGTAAGCTAGCACACGCGGAATGAACACCAGGGGGAGACCGAAGGTATTACAGCCGCAACACACGAAGCAATATGCCTCTATGAGTCTAAACACAATTGTAACAAAAACTCTTCATAGACAGCACACAAGCAGGAACAGAATTTGAGGAACAAACATGTGGGGCGGCATCACGAGATCATAGTATGGCGGAAAAATGATGTTCCTGTAGAGCTGATTGGTTCATTGATATTGCAACTACGTCTGCCACACAAACCATAGTAGCCTACTAATGCGAACCATTGGGCTGCTGGTCTCTTGTAGCGGTTCCAGAGAGAGCATTATGAAGTTCTATAACACGGGGTTCATTTGTCATTTGCCAATGATTGTCCATACGTGCTGAGGGGGTTCCTGAATCATTGCCAGTGGTAGGGCTACCACGCTGCTGGCCGATAGCGTTGGAAGTGGTTGTAGTAGAAGTGGTTGTAGTAGAGTTATTTGACTGATTAGACATAATGGATCAGTCCTTAAAGTAGGATGCGAGGAAACTTCTATGTAAATGTGAACATGTCGTCTAGGAACGGGTACTGTTTGTTCTTACCTTGGCTATCGTAGTGTATAAAGGAAAATGACTTTCACTGTTTGGAAGATAATGCTACCCATATGTAAGTATTCAATTGTGAAGATGTCTAACTTGCTCTGACCCTTTTGTCACGGCGAATGAGAACACGTACAGCTTCGTATGACAAGTGACGTTGAGAGCTAGGTCTGACTTTAGACTGTGACGGCTGCGCTACTGCTTAAAGAGATATAATGAGAATAAAACTCAAGAATGATATTGAAGAAATGAAAAAAGATGAGCTTCATATAATGATGAAGCCCGAGTAGAGGAATGGAGTTTTATACCTATCTTCACTCCTTTCTGCCCTCGCCCTGCTGCTCGTCTGTATTCCTGGGTAATGCAGAAAGAATAGTGGTAGTCGAAATCCCTGTAGACATGGGGAATCGTTTGCTGGTGTGTGCTGAAATCTATCGAGAGAAAGCCCCCTCCGGCATTCCGATATTCTGGATCATACGAAAAGCCTTGTGTATATGAAGCGTCGTGCAGCGAGAATCACTTTCGACACCGGCTCAAGCTTTTAATTACTCTGATGTAGTTCATAACTGTCTCTAGTATTTCAAATCCAGACGACTCAAGCTAGTCAATTCCCTTCGCCAGCTCTTCCTGATATTCTACGTGAGTATTCTGGATGAAATTGTGTTAAGTCTAAGTTTGAATGCCTTCTTACTTTCTGTATGATGTATGTAACTTTAGAATTCGCTGAAACCTAGTCCAAGAATTCAGAATTATACCATATACTCGCCCCACATGCCTAGTTCTTACGAACTAGGCCCTACTCAGCTCAACACCGATACTCAGCTCAACGCCGACGTAGGCTTGTACGCTTGTTGTTGTACGTAAATTCAACCACGTAGATGAGTAAGTTGTATATTTGAAGCTATAGCTACTCTGTAGATGGTGGCTCCCATGCGATGAACTGAGTTGAAGCCTGTACGTGTGGTGTTAAGGGCCCTGGAGCTGTATTTGTAGATGGTTGAGCAGCCTCTCGGTGGCGCTTTTTTGTCTCTCGTACGGCCTTACGTACAGCCTTTTCTTTAGCTAATTTAGCCTTTTGTTTAACAGCCTGTCGCGCGCCTCTAGCTGTAACTACACCACCCTTTTGAAGCGTGAGTCGTGAGTTGCTTTGGCGTTAAGCTCTCTCACGGGCTAAGGCTGTAGCCTTAGCAAGCTCGTCAGCCGCGAGGCTATAGTTAAGCCCTATAGAAACTGAAGCCCTAGCAAGTCGGGCAGCTCTCACGCTTAGAGTATACTCAGCTAACTCACAGAGCTCTTGTGTCTTATGGGCGTACGCGATAAACGAGCGAGGCGTTGTAGGAGTAGGCGTCTCTAAGTATTGCTGAGAAGCCTCTAGCGTCAACAGACGCGGCGCAACCTTATATAATACTCTCTCTAGATCCCAGGGCCAAACACCAGCTAATTCAAATGCCTTTTTTATTGTAGCGCGTTTGAAAGTATCGCGTCGTACGCCATTAATAGCCCACAGAAACTCGAGTTTGTTGAAATCCGTACAGCTATTACGCGCGGCTTGTTCGACAACGGTTTGGTAGTGTTTCTTGTACGCCTGAAAAACACCAACGTTAAGAGGCTGTAGGTTATGCGACGTATATAAGGGTAGAGAGAAGAGGACAATATTATTGTTATCATAGTAATTAATAAGCTCCTTTGTACCATGTGAGCCAAATCCATCAAAGAGTAGAAGCCGCCAGGTGCCTACTTGACGGCGTTGAGTAACCGCGTTAAAGTGGCGAATCCACTTAAGAGATAGCTCGTCGTTGTTGTACGCCGTATCAGAGACACTAATTGTATAGCTATCGGGTAGGTTTATATGGGTATACCACTTCGTTAGGTGCGCTTTGCCTTTGAGTATAATGAAGGGTGGGATTACAGATCCGTTAGCACTAATAGCCTCTATAACTGTAACAGACTCGCGATTAGTATCGCTAGGTGACTGTACGGCGTCGTTGTCGCTAGCCATAGTTACGATATACTGCTAGCCTCTGACGCCTATACGTATACCCATTTTGTCCATGTTGTAGAGATCTCCAGGCTGTATAGCGTACTCATCGATCACGCGTTTAAGGGCGTCAAAGTACGTCGTATAGGTCTCAAGCGTGTTGGCTGCTAGGCGCTTTATCTCCTGCTTCTTCTGTTTCTTACAATGGCAGTCTGGGTTACGGGCGAGCCATCATGAGATCTAGCTTTTGCTAATAGGTGGTGCCTTGCCCTCGGGGTGTTCAAGGTCGAGGATCCTCTGGGCGGTAGAGATAAGCTGCGGCATAAGAGGAGGCATGTATAACGCGTCGCAGCGAGTAATATAAGCCTTTAGGGCATCGTCCTACGATGGATTCAGGCGTTGGTTTGGTGCAGGGCGCTCGCTTTTTGAGGTTCTGCCTGCTGCGCGTTTTTGGAGGCGGTCGTACGGTACATGCTAATACTCAGCGGCTACGCGTACAGTATCGTGAGATCCTTTATCAAGCGCGTCAATAGCCTCTTGAATACGCTCTTCAACTTGGGCGTAATTTCCGTACGGCTGCGGCATGGTGTGGTGGAGAAAAATCGCGTTAAAGAGTATAGATGGTGGTGGTCGGCGTTGAGCTGAGTATCGGTGTTGAGCTGAGTAGGGCCTAGTTCGTAAGAACTAGGCATGTGGGGCGAGTAATATTCAAATTCGCTTGCCCGAATTTAGGCGAAAATTTTGCTGCCGTATCCTGCTAGTTTGAATTTTTGCCTGCGAAGCTCTATATCAACGCCACTCCAAAAAACACCCAAAAATGGCTCTCAACTAACATATTCTACTCTCTGTCAGGATATATACGTTCAAAAACTTAAATTCAGGATTATATGCTTGGAAACTCAACTAAAGACTACGGATCGCAAATTTTATGATACTATAAGCCTGGAAGCGCGGTAGTGCCCAAATACTGGCCAGCGCCCAACGTTTCGCCGTGCCCCACTAACCCCGCATGTAGACGACTTTTCTCAAGAACACTTTGCCTTCCATTCACTCACACATAGGCAGCAGCAAGCAACACCTCGCTTTGTATTCTAGATAAAACATACTCTTTTTAAGTGTGTCACAAGCGTCGCATACCGATCAGCTTCTGTTAAACCCAGGCTACTACTGCTACTTATAACGCCGACAAATTATTGCCTCTATCTGCAGACTCAACTTCTCCCCTATGACAGCGGTATGTCTCTTGATTTACAGCAGTGATGGGTCTGACTACTTTAAAGCCATTTAACGACCGAGATCTCCAAGAAGAACACAACGATTTTGAAGGTGCGGTGGCAACGGACCATGTTGTGTACGGGCAAGGTCGGTTGGTGATCTGGCAAAATTGTGGGGCCGTCTCACTCATGCGTCCCGTTGGTCTAAGACTGGAGTTTGTGAGAAAAGTTGAAAGATTAACAGGAGAAGGCCAGCTGCCCGGTGGTCTAGCGCTAGTTTGCATTGGTAAATCTGGGAAGGTGAAAGAGTTGGAATAACATCTGCATCTTGTTGGAGTATTTCTACCCAAACAACGTATCTTTCAGCCGAAATCCTTGCCCGACCTCCAGATTCAAGGCTAAAATACCTCCTTCCTGTGGAGACCTTGTAATTATTAGAGTCACGCAACTTGTACCTAGAATCGCCTGTTTGGCCTCTTCCCTTCGTATTGGACTCTCCTTAATTGCACCATTTACTCTAGGACCAAGCAATCTGACGACAGCCTCTTCTCGAGCTCCTTGTAGAAACATCTCAGGACCAGGAAGCAGTCTCCCACCTTCCTCAAGAATGACATACCAAATGCTGCCATCGGTCTCTAAATGTATGCCAAACAGCTCCCTCGCAAGATACTGAACTTTGTTCGGCAAGATAGTCAGCCTCATAAGGCAATCAATTCTACCAGAAGGATCAGCGGGGAATGATATGGTTAAGTTGGCTCTGTCAACTATTTTTGCAATTGCACTGCACATGTAATGGGGAAATATTGAAGGTAGACGCTCAGTGGTAGGGTTTGGAAGTAGCTCTCTCTCGGAAACAGCTGACTCGATCGTATGCGCGGTATGTATGTGAGCAGGGGTATTTTCATGATTATCTGTCGTGAAACCGTGCTGCATTGTTGGGTTTGAAGGCGTAGTAAGGGGCGGTTGTTCACTATTAAGCCCTAGCAGATAGGTTAGAAGAGGAGCATAAGATTTGATCATCTCACTCACGGCGTCGTTTAGAGGGGTTTAGTATTGAAGCGATCCGAGATATCGTAGGTTGAAGAGACTGATGGACTTGGAGACTGGCCAGGCGGGTTGCCACCTTCATTCGATCTTCAGTGGACAGTCTCTCGAACGCAGCAAGTGTATCCGTATGACTACGAAATTCATCATAGATAGCGTTCGTACCCTTCGCAAGAAAGTAGGCTAACCAGACTGAGTGGCCTTTAGATAAAAATATCCCTGCTGTGTCTTCTGGAGATGTACAGCCAGCTTGCTGCAATGCTTCTTCAAGCTTGTAAGGTCCTCTTGTCCAAGTTTGCGCCGAGCTAAGTTGCTGCGAGAATAACGCAATCGCTTGTTCGATTGTTTTTAGCGAGAACTCCGAAGACTGTGCCATGCCGGATGCTGCTGAACGTTGATTCAAGAGAAAACTGGGAGCGAATTTTGGGAGCGAATTTTGGGAATGAGTTCTTGGAGGATTTCGGAGATTGTTGAGGGCGCTTGCTGCGCTCTAGGCCGTGCGTAACACGTCATTCTTTTGACAACTAGCGCTCATTCCCAACGTGCCCAATCATCGTGTCTACACGAAACCCCCGATTTGCGCACGCCGTGCAGTAGCCTACTTACCGTACATCGTCGCAATGGTGGAATTCATGCGCAAATCATAGAAGTCGTTGATATCTTTTGATTAACCAATGTGTATTTTCGGATAAGCTATGAAAATAACCCTGACATCTGGCTGCAAGGCGTCTATGGCAGTGAATAGACTTGTATAAATTCAACGTGAAATCTCAATCCATGATAACGCACCATTCTCTAAACAAGAAACTCTTCATCCCGGCCTCAGCATTGCGACACTACATGTTCCAAAATCACTACTAGTGAGTGATCGAATACAGGAGCTTCAGTCTTGTATGCAGCATAAAGCTGACGCCTGAACCAGCGACCCGTTTCAATCAGAATTGTAGGCACAGGATACCCGGTCACCTACCAGTTAAGCAGAATACCTAGCAACGTATATTACACTGACTAATTATAAATGATTTCTGCCGCTAACTTATCTAGATGTGCCAGAACAATCTCGCAAGATTCAGATGCGCTCCGACACATGCACTAAGGCAGGATGGATGGGGGTTCAACGCTGACCTTAAACTCAAATATATCGCCAAATGTGCGCAGGCCCGCCAGAATGGGCCTACTTGTGCAAATCGAACCACAGGTCATGATCCAAACGACGACGAACCGAATGAGGATTGTCCTGAATGTAAGGGTGAAACTCCGCCAGAAACGCCATAGGAATTTGTTCTATGTAAATAGCGAAGTCCACATTTGAGGAGCTTTATCCTATAATTCAACTTCCCGCATAGCCTTAACAATCTGCTGCTCTTCCCTACCACCCCAAACGTACATCCTTGCCGTCTTTTTCGCCCCTTCTTTCCAGTTATCTCGTGGTATGAATTCCCTATGTAAGCGGTTAGTAGGTAGATTAATCTTAAGGGTATTTTCTTACAGTTTACCACTGTTCTGTAAGCTCGCCAGATATACAAAATGGGGAACACTATCAAGTTGCTCCTTGGTCAACTCGGCTTTTACGTCCAGGTCGAAAATGAACCACACTTTCACCGGATTTGAGGAATCAAATCTTGGAGGAATATGGCCATGGTCATAACCTTCAACATCTAAAGTCTCTCGAAGCGGTCGTTGAAGGACACTTTGACAAAATAGTTCACCCAATGTAGAAGTACGCGCCAAAGGGTTGCCTGGTATGTCTTGCACGCACACTTGAATGCAAATACGTTTCGACATAGGAGAAAAGAATGCTGCGTAGACAGAAAGCGTCTCCGAATTAATGGTCAGGGCAGAAAGGTGCGAGCTTGAGGTTTGGGGTGGAGCTAGTAGATGTTATGTACCAAGGACCCCGCGGCAGTAAAATTGGACACGTGGTCGAACGATATCTTCCACAGCCATTGGTCTGGCTAAAGCCACTTAGCTTACCTGATTGTGACCAACGGGTGCCTAAGCGCTAGACGCGGGGTAACCGGTAGGTCCGTGCCAACAGTGAAACCAGCCAATGCTAATGATTGGTTCTCGTCGCAGGTTCTCGGTGACTCATCTACCACCAGGAACAAGATGCACGGTCCGTCCAGCGTCAGTCGAATCGACGCGACTCTAACCTCTCAGCTACGCATTATATAGACGCCGCCTTCTGCTCGCCTTCAATCTACCTCCCCATATCGCCGGATTCGACATCTATACGCCCGACAATTACCATATGCTCGAATTGCCACTCCCAAGTCCGCGCAAACGTCAACGCTCAGAGTCGCATGAACAGATCGGAACGTCGCAACCTCCTTCCAAGAAGCGGAGGCTTCACCATCCTAGTGGATCTCAACCACCACCGGCGTTTTGGGATAACTTGTCGAAGCTCTGGTTGACGAAGCGAGCGTTGAGAGAACTAGGCCGAAGAAACAGACAAGCTGCCTCAAGTCCATCTCGTTCGCCGCATTGACGCGCCCGCCGGCCGGTCACTCGAAAGTACATCGCTGAGCAGAAGACCAATTGTCGAGTTTCTCACTGTACAGACTATCTTTCCCGCTGTACGCCGAGGATATTGAAGAACATAAGCTTGTTCGCCAGACACGGTGGTCCGGATCTGTCAGACCTCCGAAACGTATGCATCGCAAATCATTTGTTGGCTTCAAAGCTGACGCTCTTAGTATGCCGAACCTACACATCGTTTCGATCACACAATGAGCTCTGACCGTTCAGCTCAGAGCCGACAGCGGGGTTCTCAAACTACCTCGAGCACCAGACCCACCACGAATACGTCAAGAACAAAAAGTACTGGGGTCTATGACCGTGACTTTCAACAACACCTCGTCGACAATGGTGTCTACCCGCAGGGTTGTAGACATTTGGATGGCAGGCTACCAGCAAAGCCAGAAAATTGGAAGGAATTCCATCAGATACTTGCACTACCTCGGCCTTCTCTTTCGCCATCTAGGTTCACGGACGAAGACTACGAACAATTTGTACAGGCAGATGCAGACGCCTCGAAAGAGAAGCAGGTGTCTGAGTCAGTGATTCCCATCGTCGAAGGCAAGATCAGGGATGCAAAATGCCGCTCAGGAGGAATTCCCTTCACCAATCTCGACCCTCTGACGGACGGCACGCTCAAGCCGGGCAACCCAGATGTCTACTATGGGGCACGGCCCGAACAACTCAGCCGAAAGGTCCGCGACGAGCTTGGCGGTGATGTCATCCCTTCCACACAGCACGACCTCCCCATGGTGCCCAATTTCTTCCTAGCAGCTAAGGGGCCGGATGGTTCGTTAGCGGTCGCTGGACGGCAGGCTTGTTATGCTGGCGCACTCGGAGCAAGGGGTATTCATATTTTGCGATCATATCGACAATAAGAGCCAACTTAAGACAACAACGCCCATGCCATTACTTCGATCTACCACGGGGGTACTCTTAAGATGTATACTAGTCACGTTGCCCCACCTCCCAGTGCTGGGGGGCGTCCAGAGTACCACATGATTCAACTCAACACTTGGGGACTAACTGGCAACCCTGACGCCTGTCGAGACGGACTCCGTGCATACAGGAACGCACGAGACTGGTGTGAAGAACAGAGGGACGAGGCAATTAGGCAGGCGGACGAGAGAGCAAACTCTGCGGAAGCTGAAACACTAATTAGCGATGCGGCCGCTAGCCCAGCTTTGAGCTTTGTGACTGCAGTGTCTGAGACGGAGAGTTACACCGTGAGTCAGGAGTCTCGGACGTCGGTAAATGAAGACTCGGACGGCTTGGATGAATCCGATAGCTCAGAGGACCTTACGGTTCACATATTCCCCGCCAAACGTCCCAACAAACCTTCGAAACGGGCGCAGACTCGGAAGCGACGTACCATTAATCCAACAGCTGAACAAAGTGAGACAGTAGTGGACGGCAAACGTTGAGCGCTGCGGAGGAAAGTCATACTGCTATACGTTGCAACTGCACCGTTGCCCTGCCCTTCTCTTGCACGACTTCTAACGGGTCTAGAGTTTATCGGCACTGGATTCGTTTGTAAAAGAAAAGCCGTGAGCATCCGCGTCTCCAGGGCTATCCTCCACGGCCAAGCGCAGTGCGACCAAGCGCTCCCATCGCAACCGAACAGCGCGTCACCGCTGACGAGACGCAACTCCCGCTGGCGCACAGCTTCAGAAAATGCTCAGGGTGGTGGGCAAGCCGAGCGAGATCCCCTTTGCCGCGCAAGGCGCTGTAACAAAACATCTTGGTGGACTCATGACCCCATCAGCGACCCCGCAAGGATGAAGGCGGAGTGTTAGACGTCGACCCAACATAGAGCGCTACTCGATCTACTCAAACGATACATCGTGTGATCTCCCGCTGAAGTGTCTCTTTTACTGTACTATAGTTTTGTTTGCTCTGTAAGGGCTATGTCTGTGTGCGTGTGAAATAGGGCTGGATACCGAGACTTTACAGATGTGAACACGTCAGCTTTTATAGGCACCTCCTCGCATCGCTTCACCTCGCATCACCTGTAGCGCAACATAGTCTTGCGTATCTTGAGACGTTAGACGATCATGAGAGAGGCTACCGCGCATTTGATAGGAACGAAGGTGGCCATGTCAGGCAGCATATCGATCCTTACGAAATTGTGTGCTTCCTTACTGTAGTTGTATGAAGTGCGGGATAGACTGTGTAAAGAGTAAATGTCAACGGCTGGAACAGTATCGCGTTCCTGTTGTTGTTTGGGGTGTCTGGTATCATCATGTAACTAGCGCAAGGCTATGGATACGGTCACATGATAAATTCCGTTCGTGGAAGCGAATTCTTGCCCCAACTATTTTCTCACATACGGTACAATGCTTGGTGAATTTAGTGAAGCTTGTGTATACATGAATGCACTATAAGTATTGTTCACCGTTCGCCTTGACGAATAGACTTTCATCATGTGACCGTACTTCAAAGGCTCGACCGCCTGGCTTAGCCAGGAAACTTTGAAACAGTTGGCGTAGCTTTTCCCCTCAAGCCCATAATTTTATCAGCCTAACATTAACGTCAAAGAAGTTAAAATTTAGAGAGTTAGCGGTTTTAACTCGGTATAGCAGTTCAGCTGGTTCTGAAAATTCCTAACACGTGACTATGGACGTCAACCACTGGGTAGAGCTTTTCCAAGATTGTTGTATGCGTATATCCAGCGGTATACTGCGACAAAAGGTATCGAACGCGGCTGTGTGATCCAGAGGCGCGCCTGAAGGCGCGTCCGGGGTTGTAGGTTGGTAGAAACGCGGAAAATAGTCCCTGAACTCGCTTTCCTCGATACTAAACAAGCAAGCAAACATCTGGTTGGGCCACTTGCGAACCCCCTTGAAATCGGCGTGGGTGAGGGATTGAGATCTGTGTTTGGACACGCGGTCATTCCACAGCGTTCCGTTCAGAGCCATGACAGTAAAAAGACATTATACGGAATGTGGGGTGGTATTGTGTTGAAAGCGTATTGGTTTCGCGTTGCATTTGCATTGAAATGCCCCGTGCACTGGCTTGGCAACAGCTTGGAAGGGTATGTTGCTCCTTAACTTGGCGGCGACAGCTCACGTCGTGTCGCTTCGTCGATGTCGATGCTAAGCGCCTAATCTACCGCTGGAAACGCAGGCCTGCGCCTCTGGGCCTCACGCTAATTTCTCACTTGCGTTGGCGTCGCGCGGGGTTTCGATGTATCCATTCATCTCACGCTAGCACCCATATGCAAAACTCTGTTGTCCCGCCTTTGTAAAAAACGAGACGTATCAATCGATAATATTTTAGGTCGCTGTCGCACTTTCTAGTTAAGAGCAACCCAATAGTAACGTATTCTTCCAGCGCTTATGTAGATGCAAGGCTTTTATATCCAAAGTGCAAAATTTACTAGTATAACAGCTCGCAATTCGCACTTATAGATAGAGAAGTGTGATGGCGTTAGCAATAGATAACCCCATTGTTTCTCTAACTTCCTAGTTGACTCTCAAACTTGATTTTTGGAATCAGACAGATGCAACGTGACAATGCAGCGCCTTTGGTTCGATAGGCTGCCGTCGTTCTACCATATCTTTACCTGAGAAGGGTTAACGTTTTTTTTTTCATGGGCCAGTAGAGAGGCCTAATGGCAAAGTAAAAATGGTAAGGAAGCATGTATTACCTTCAGAGAATAGAGCAGCAAGGGAAGGCCTTGTAGCTGTTAGGGGAAAAAACCCATTCGTTCTGCGTGATGCGCCTTGCTCCTTCTCCTTAGCCATCCGATGGTGCCATTCACCAATTTCTTCGGCAGCTCGACTGGGTTCCTTTTTTCTTTCGATTAGGAA
>JAFISD010000438.1:0-12516 GCA_022560085.1 Helminthosporium solani
TAAGAGAACCTAGTAGCAGCAGCTAATATAGGGACAGCGGGAACTACAACAAATAACCCATTACAGCATTCAGCCGCTGTAGCTTCTACGAGCGACTCTCCTTCAATCCTAGTACGCATATTAATCAGGACAAAAGGGTGAAACGGAATTAGAACGACTTCGCTAGAGACCATTCTCTTTTCATCGTCTCCTACCGTAGCGACGTTATGTCTTTCTACAGAGTCCTTGAAATCTTCCTGTTGACCCTCAAATTTCATGTTTATTCAATGTAGAGTCAATCAAACAGATGAATACATGCTACCTATGCCGACTAATAGGGAGACATGCAAACAACCAACCAGCAAACGAACTAAAACGCCAACCTATCTCAAGCTCTTTAATTTTCCTTGTAACCTCTTTGACTTTCACGTCATAAGTGCTCGTACGTTCAAAACCCATCTGCTTGAACTCCTCAAAGGTATAAAACTTCCCTTCAATGCCCCCTTCTGCGAAATATATAACCGCCTTGACCCGGTATTCTCCGTCCCAGCAGAAAACATCGAAAACGTCTAGGAGGTATATTCTCGGGCCCGTTTGAGGTCGATCGTCTTCGCTCCTGGGAGCGGAGACAGGCTTTTCTCTATGCTCGGAAAGGAAGGAATTCGCAGCAGAGATAGCCCCATCAATCTCCCGGAACTCCTCCCAGCGGAGGTCCGCATAGTCGTACACCAAAGATTTCTTCACTAAAAGGCAGCAACGGACCCATACTTCCACACCTTCCCTCTTGACGGACGTGACTTTATTAACTTTGACCTAATTTCATCAGACTTGAGAAAATGTCTCAATTCGAACTACATACTGACTGCAGATCGACTGTGTCTTGGTACATCGCAAGGACTGGACAGAAAGTGGAGGACAGGGATGGAAAGAGACTGCAGGAAGGCAACCGGTGAAGGATGAGGTACGATAACAAGTGAGGGACGACCCCTCAGCCTTGGGGATAATGTGCCTATAAATCTATCCCGTCTTTTGTTTCGCATTTCCCAAGACCGTATAAGTAGCTTTGCTTTTCGAGAGCATGACTTCGCTTCCGGCTGATGGATAGGATATCGGCTTCGTAACATATGGAGCTAATCTGCCTAGTTCCTGGATGCTTGTAGCAACACATCGGCTGGTGCTTCCGCGAATCTAGCCGCGAACAGAAAGATGTGCGAGGCTTGCGCTAGATATGCGATGAAGCAGTAACAGGCTTGAGGGCGGTTGAGCGTGGAAGGAATCATGAAGGCCAGTCACAATATACCAATACATAAACACCGTACTGTAGCATTGCCTCCTGCAAGTTTGATGTAGCCAATGGCGCTTGAGGACTTGAAATGTGTGTTCAGGTTCTCAAGTGTCATTGGCCACACACACAAGAACTAGGGTTTTACCTATTCAGGACAAGTGGAAACCGAGCCGATTGCCCCTTTCTTCTTCGGCGACGCGTTCTGCTATGAACAGCCTCTCCACCTCTGCTGCCATGGACAACCTTTCCGCTGCCGTGGACACTCTTTGTAGTGTTTCTGACCAAGATATTGAATGCTGTTCTCTTGCGATTGAACGATGCAAAGTCGACCAAGCAATCCGAAGACTTCAATACTTAGCTCGCCGATCAAAAGAAAACCTTCCGAAAACCAATTTAGTTAAGCTCTTAGCGAACAGGTTCGAAGAGCTCGAAAAATATTTTTCAAAAAGCCCTTCTGAGGCTGTAGGACAATTGCCAGCAGAAACTGATGACTACCGGCTTATCGATATCTATGCTGCTGATGGCAAAGCATGCAAAAAGACGCTTCGAGCCGAGTTTCGACGAGCCCTTGCGGAACGAAGCCTTGCTATGAGCTTCGACAATTTCAATCCATCCCGACTTAAAGCGATTCTCGAGAACCAATCTTTTCGTTTGCCAACGGATCGAAGAGGCTCAATCCGAGCTTATGTACGAATGTATTTGCCTGGCGATGATGACGGGCAGACAGCACGTAACGCCATAACAGATGGACTTCGATTTCTTGCTATGGAGAGGGTTGGGCCGCCCGGCATATCGAGCGTTTTGGCATTTGCGCATCGCCTTCTAACAGAAATGACATTCCCAGAGGTAATGGCAACTTTTCAACTACCCGCGCTATCTGGATTGAAAGACCTTGCCGCCAGCAAATCTTCTTGGCAGAAGGAAGCCCAGATATGTTATGATGGTCAGGGCCGGAACCGTAGCACGATGTGTCCTGCACCAAGAGCTGTCGTTATACGTAAGTTCGCTGGCTTATACCTGGACTGATAGTGACACCTTCCAGCAACCATAACAGCACATCGGACCCCGTTTTTACCTCAGACACCACGCATATTCCGTGAAGCCGTCGAAGGAAATTCGTGGACACACCCCGAGCTGCCTCGGAAGAGACAGAAGACGTTGGAAGCAACAAACAACCAGTCGATAACGTCTGATGCAGAAGCTTTTACAAGACCGACTCCTAGTGGACTAGGTGTGTCGGAGTCACGGAGAAACGAAAAACGTAGTCCAAGAACTGTTGACTCAACCCACAGTAATGCGCGATCGAATCATCGAGATGAGTGTGTCAGAATATTTGATCAAGTTGAAGAGCCTGTGTTTAATATAGAAGCCAATACGGATCCAAGTCTAGGATATGATGTCTCAGAGTCACAGCAAGACAAACAGGTCGACCAGAGTCAGGACAGTCTCCCATCTGCGGGATCATCAGCTACTGACGCAGATGTTCATGGTCAGCCCGCTGGGACCCAAACCTCTGTGGAGGACAGCAGCTTGCCGTCGATATATATGCCCAATTTGCTTGTGGATGAACTGGATCTCTTTGCACTAATTGGTGTCTAGATGCGTTACTCTCCTATATTCCGATACTCCTTTATCCATCTTGGATTAGTCTTTTTGTTCCGGCTCCGCTTTCACGGTAGGGATCGGTATACTAAGAAAAGGAACTAGTCTCGGCTTAGTTCGAAAGCGGACGGACTGGAAAATCAACTTCGCTTCCTTCGATGAGAATCCCACTTCGTCACGAGCCTCCCTCTTTACGTCGTCTTCTAGCCAAAGCCTCGTGTCCTTGAGCAGGCTGGTATTGGTATCGATACGGAGGTTTGCGGAAATTTCCTGGATGCGGCGGAGAATCCTTTGGTATGTTTGCTCGGAAATCGGGATAGGTAGAAGGACAAGGGACTCGTCGTTGCAAGATGAAAGTACAGCTTCATTCATCAAAAGGACGCTGACTGAAGAAGCCTTTCTTCTGGGACTTGGCTTGTTTGGCGGCGCAACTTTCGATCCAACAACCCTTGCTAGGTTCTCTTTCACTTCGCCCAGCTACTATAGTTGTTAGTAGTCATAATAAGACTAAACAGAATTTTACGGACCGTGACCTTGACGACCTCAGTAGCTAGATCTCGGAACTGCTCAGCCCATTTGAACGCGAAAACTTCTGCTTCTGTCACTTTTGTTATACCTTCTAGGGCTGACGGAGTTTCTAGAAGTGACGCAGCCTCATACGCTAATGTTTGGATATTCGGCGTTATGGTCACATTCTGCCACAACGGCAATGTGGGATCGTGTTGAGGGACTGCTCGCGTGGAAGTAGAATCCATGTTGTTACGAGAACAAGAATGCTACAACGTGCGAGTTGTGAGATTTATGTGTAGGAATTCATAATCGTAAAATGAGCACAAGGAATGGTCTCGAACAAGGTTATATTTAGCTAGCGTAACGCGGGGCGCATCACGTCATACAACTTGTCGGAAAAACAATCATCCTTTTTGAGCAATTGAGACCCCAACCAGGATAAGGATGAAACCAATTAATCAGCTCCAAACATCCCCAACTACTTGCTCGTACCATTAGGCTTTCCATCGTCTTTACCATAAACAAGATCTTGCAAGTTGGGAGAATTGTCGCTGTATTGTAAGGAATTCACAGGAACTGATGGGAGCTCAGAGTCACGTACATCTTGGGTCTGAGACAAGTGGCCTGCGTTCTGCCGATCAATAGTTACAGAAGGAGTACCCTGTTGAACTGCTGGACCAGAGGTGCCTGAGGAGGAAGGGTTCGATTGATCGCTGTGGGTGGATGTGGTAGTTGGGACTTGTAAGGTAGAGGGTTGATTATTTATGTGAACAGCTCCATTGACAGGAGAGGGAGGCGGGGGAGGGGGTGAGGTAGGAGGGTTCGATTGACTGTTGGACATGCTGGATGACCCTTAAGATGCAAAGAGTTCTATGTAAATGTCAACGTGCTGACTATTAGCAGGTACTGCTTGCCCTTGCTTTAGTGATTTCTATTGCAGAAACAAAATGTTCGATCTGGCTTTGTATGGAAAGCAATGACAGCTGGAGTGGACTCGACTTTTGACCGTAGGGCTACCCTACCGCCGCAAGAGATAGCCCTTGGTACATATTAGCATGCTATACATAGGATAGTACCGTTCATGCTTACAAAGATTTGGTTGATGTGTACAGAAAAATAAAGACCTGAATCCTGAACTCCTTTCGTGTGGTGAGTAACAACAGAATCTTAAATAGATAAACTTGCTATACGTTGCAGGGTTTATTAGAGGATATTTACTGGTATGGATCGTCTCGTTTGATCAAGAAGGGCATCACTTCATGCATGCAGATGCAGGCTTCATGCTGATTGAAGTCCGATGGAAACGAGCAGTAAAGTATATGCAAATTCGCCCGGCTCCTACGCTCGCTAGCATCTCTGTCATTGAATACTGCTGAAAAGGAATAGCGCCATTCTCTCATTACTCTTCGGCAAACGTGAAAAACGCATGCCAATGCGTAAGATGGATTGTTACTACGCACAACTGTCTTATATTAGCATCATTGTAGGTCTACTTCATCTCGTCGACATCTATTGAGGCACAGTCAAAATTTGATACGGGAACCGATACAGTACCCAGCACAGTTCCTATCTAACTCTAGTACAGACACCACTATACCTGGCGATTTTTGCGGCAGGGATCCATAATTTCATACTGCTACATTTCGTTTCATTACATTCTATCACACACCCATCTAAATAATGATTCGTTCCGTTGTATTAAAAACCGGGGACGCAGGCAGTGTCTTAGCAAGCGGATTGAGATCATGTGTGGTTTGCAGGCGGTGTCTGCAGAAGGCTTGCACAAGAATAATTTGAACCGATGAACGAAACATTATCCCATAAGACTGTTCCGGATACAGAGTGAAAGGAGTTGGAGAACGCAGATCTAATGCAGAAAAGAGCGAAATGAGGCGTCGAGGCGCAGATGTGGAATAGGTATTACTGCATTTTTGCAAAGCGCATTCCTATTTCATGGATTATAGTGTATAGTAACTCGGGCTTTAGCAGTGAGACGTTGAAGTTTAAAAGCGAACTCGCTCTACTTCGTGTTAGAAAGTGAACCTGGGCTGACGCCTTGTCACGTAACTATGATGAGACTAGGCTTAGAATGTTTGAATAAAAATAATGCTATGTCAATTAGAAGCATTTTCCGTTGTTACTCAGTCGAGCCACCTCCCGTTGAGCGTGCGAAAAATGGCTTTAAGTTATCTTTGCTTAATCGTCAATGGAGGAGCTCTGAGCTTGATCACATGTTGCGCTAATAGTGGGGCAGCGGAACACGTCATCTCGTTAACTATTCACCCCTTCGACCGTTGGGCATCGTCGGGCACAATTTACCGCGCGACTTACTATGAGAACTTCTTAGTATCACGAACATATGAAGACGACTGTCCCTTTTTTTTGCGAAGGTATGCAGAATTCTCAATAACAACGCCGCGCGATAGGCATTTCTGCGCCAACTAATACATGATAGTTGAATCGCGTTCCCACACATCTTAAACGTTGTTTCGAGTTTACGGCATAACTTTGATCGTGTAAAGCCTCGTCAGTCCAGCGATCCATAAAGATTATTACATTCGCTAACTAGTCCAGTTTATCTTCCCACACACCGACCGCATTCGTATAATATCGACCGCTCGATCGTCTACCCAGAGTATGACCACTGAGAATGGGAAGAAAGCTTTGAATGGAGAGGAAGCTTGGATCGAAGCAGAACAATTCAATATCACGGAGGCTATGACTATAAATGTTACTGGGGGGTCCTGCGTTGTCGTAGATGACAAAGGACACGAAGTTGCTTCGTTCGTTAAGGATGGAAAGGAAAGCGTTAAAGATGGTTATCGATGTGACGTAATGAAAGCTTGGGTAAAGTTTACGAAAGCTTGATATGAAGAACTGGACTTTCAAAGTTCGCTTGAATGTACTGAACGAGTGCTGCGTTCTTTTGTTCTATGGACCCTCGATGTCTCCCAATCCAAGCATTTGTAATAGTTTCCATCCACTGTCATAGTCGAGCTTTATTTGGAAGATAGTATCTTCGTTGGCAATTTTAGGTATGTGTAGCGATAGGCAATTCGTAGCACATCCTGTGATCATCTCCGTTTTCCATGACTGACTCCTCTTCATTGCACTAAGAAAGAAGTCAGGAAGGCTTCCGAGTCGTTCGTGTTTTACTACAGAGAAAGAGAAATAAGCATCCGTCCCTATCTAAGTCAGTATAGAGTGAACATATCGATTTATCACGATTGTACAGACCAAGAACATGGTGTAGCCCCAACCGAGCATGCTTCAGCAACGGTTCCGCTGAGCTGGTTTCAAGTGCGAGGTCCTGGCTACGTCTTCTTTTTGTGGTACTCTCGGATTCTAGAACCCCTGATGCAGATTAGTATAATACGCCCTTAATTGTAAACAGTGCCCACCTTTTGGAAACCCAAGGCCGCAGGATCCCTCGGGGATATCTTTAACTTTCCAATCACTTGAGGTCGATGGAGAACGATGTTCTGAATCATGCAAATGCAAAATGTCGCTCCGTTCTAGCTCAAATTGATGATATTGTAATTCGAGTTTGTGGTAATCTAGGCCTGGGTCAGCCGTTGTTTATCTTGTTTATGCGGAGATGACAGACTTTTCCAGAATGGTTCGGTGTTTTTTTGCCTTGGAGCCTTTGCTATAATCCTCCGAATCTTCTCTGACATGATCCAGTCTAAAGGAAGAATTCGGATCTGTAGATAACGCTGCACGTTGTCTACAATCCAATCAAACCGCTTCTCTGGCAACGCAGCTAGGCGTTGGAAAGTTAAGGTGCAGAAAATCATGGGCACAAATTCTAACTGCTGCAGCCTTGACCATCTCTGGTCATCCTTCTCTCCTGACAGGATTTTTATGTTGTATCCTATTCTTCGGATTGGCAATGGTTTCTTCTGTTGGATAAGGGTGCTAATCTCGTCGAAATTACTTTGGAGGACCAATTGCGTAGAAATATCGGATATTTTAGACTGTAGTTCTTCTAGATCGGCGCCGGAAAAATCGAATGAACGATTAGAGATATTGTCAAGTTGCTGAATCGTTTCGTGTAGCATGACGAGTTGGACAAATAACAAGCAGATAGTAGCGGCGTGGCTTATAAGAAGTCGTTCAGAAACGGACTATCCCGTACTTGCGTTCGGCAACAAACAACCTTGCATTCGCGTTCGGAAACAAAAAACCTTGCATTCGCATTCGGAAACAAACAACCTTGCATTCGCGTTCGGAGACGAACAACCTTGCATTTGCTCGAAAACGAACGGATCTATGCTCGCGTCGCGAGACAGCTCATCCAATGCCCTATGCGGCCGCTATGCCAAGTATAAGCACGAACCAATCGGGTAGTACTCTTACATCATCTGTTATCCTATCAGATAGGCTAGCGCTTAGTTTGAGTTGGCTGCTGACATGTCCGAGGGTAGTGAAAAAAAACCGCGTTGGCCAAGGCACTTGCGGAGATGGGGAACTTTTACTGGTGATGTTAAAAGAGGAGTATTACTCCGTGCTGATCCCTTATTTTGGTTAGACAGCCCAACGTCTAAATCCAGGCAACCACCTTCTAGAGTAGAATGTGGCTAATCAGGGTTGCAGCATGATACAATGCTCTGTGCCGCATCGCTTAGACACCGAGCTTGAGAGCGGACGTTGTAATTGAATGGTTGTATTAATCTGTCCAGGAGTAGCAAGGTGTTCTACTACGCTTGGTACGCAAGCGATATGGTACTGCAGGTTGGTTATTTTTCTGTCTATACTGCTTGCCTTGTCAAAGAAGAACCGGCGATCCAAACGCAAGCCGTTGTTGTTATGCGGGATGCCACATAGCTGCATGGTACCGGCTTCGGTATGTAGACCATCTAAATGCCTGTTAAACATAAGCACCCATTGCATACCAGCTTCTCGTAGCAATCCATTAAATGATATCTAGGATGAACAGGCTGTAACTGAGGGGGTCCAGTGGGTGTGAATATAAAAACCAGTGATATCTTTCTCAAAAAACAGTACACTAACCATACCTGATTACCTGATATCACTATCTTTATTTCACTATTCTTGTTGTTTTCACCTCGGGGTTTCTACGACACGCTTCTCACGGCTTATATCTGCAGAGAAGGACACGCAAGCAGCGTAAGTCAGACCAAAATGCTTGTTACACTTCTCACTAAAGGATAGATGTGTTACCACGTTGAAAAATACCATCGATGTGGCACGCACAAGAAGCGAGAAACTTTCTATTGCAACAGTGCCCCCACAAGTCCAGCAACAGGACGCCCTATTGTATGCGGAAATGTGCTCTCCACGGTAAACGGCGGTCCCACTCATCAACTCTGCAATAATAAAAATACCTGCCCATTCACTTACTTGGGAGGGAGGTTTACTTGTTGTCGATGCCTCACCCCTAACAACCCCACAGGCGTCTGTATGAATGGTACATGTCAACATCCATGCTGCTGGACTTGCAACCCATAAATGTCACATATATTGCAGAAGTTATATACTTAAATTGAACATTTGGTTATTTAAGCTCAAGGAAATTCATGAGTCGTTCAAGTCCTTGTAAGTCGCCTTCCTCGCTCTCAACGAGGTTTTGGTCGACCCACCCATCTGTATAACTTCCTCCGAAATCAATTACCCATGCGTTACCCTGTTCATCGATAAGAACATTCTCGGCTTTAACATCACCCCACACTAATGAAATATTATGAACCCACTCTAATGTATCCCTGACTTGGCAATGCCACTTCTTCCTCTCGGACATCGTAATAGATCCCATTTTGTACCGCGCAATATTAGGAACCGGAGGTACCGTTACTATGTACTCCATTAGAAACCCCAGAACACCATTTTCTGACGTAATGAGTCCAATAAGCGATGGAATACGGACGTAGTTTGCGGGTGTCTTCCCTCGAATACGTCGTAAAGCGTTGATCTCTCGTTGAATGGGCTGACACTGCGACTGTTGCATTGCAACTTTCGCACACATTGTAGTCCCTCGGACATGGACTTTGAAAACCGTATCGGTTTTCAGCACCTCAAGTAGGTTGATGTCGGAGAGCTGATAGATCGGTAGATCGGAGAAGTCGCCTATGGATATTCCGTAGAATGCTCGATTCGCATAACTCGCTGAGTTATCATCTTGTATAACTTGCAACTCTCCATCAACCGCTGTCATTCGAAGAATAGCCACAGGAGGCCCGACAATGTCGGAAAGGACTTTGGGAGTATTTAGGTCCCCAGCGAATTTTCGGTACCATGGTTGACACTTTATAGCGATGATATCGCCCAGCTCTTCAAAAATGATATCGAGTTCCGAACTTTCATCCATATTGGCTTCGATACGGTCAAGATAACTCCGTTCAAGAGTACCCGCTTTCGAGTCGGCCGATAAGAAAACATCGAAGTATTTATTGTTGCATTCCATGGTATATACGCAATCCGCTCCAATTCCATAATCGATTCTCCGCACCCGATTAGGGAGGGGAGCGTTGGGAGGCTGAAAAGCCATATTTAGTGTGAAGTGATTGGTAAATGTGTTGGTGAAAATGCGAATGTGAATGAAAGTTAAGCGGCAGCGGCTTCATAAATAACACCAATGTGCCTTGGCACGCTAAACCTTACAAAATTAGATTGACGCTATCCTCTCACGTTTTGCCGTTTGACGTGCCAGAGTATTGGCTCGTAGTTTATGCGTTCCACAACCCGCTACTGGCTAGGTTTGTTTCTTATGAACGGTCTAACAAACCAAAGAGTGCATTGGCAACAATTTAACATTCTGGCAGGCCCCGTTGGTTGTAAAACGTGCGGTAAAATTCTTTAGATGGCACGCTTTATCTCATGAATCAGACGCTCCGCTCATGATTCATCAAGCTACGCTAATGCGCCCGGTTCCAAGGAGGGAGCGTCTAGTTAGTGAGGACCCCAGCGTCTGAATGGATCCTAATTTTGTAAATCTACTTCTTTAAGCTGGCTAAGTCTACATATTTCTTTAGAACGTAACCGTAGCAATCTTCCTACAAAGGCCTTCTCAATGACAAGTGTCAACCAGGAATACTTCCCTAACAGCATAGGTACAGACGCGAGACAATCTTGGTGGAAGGCAATGGAGAATATCTATGCCGAAGAAAATCGCAACAGCCTTACGAGTTGCTCTTGTGTAGCATGTGGTAGCGAACTTTTACTGCGCCAGGCGATCGATCTGGAAAGTGCCCACAGATCTCCTTCCATTCCATGTTCATCTTATCCCTGTACGAGAGTAGACGCTTTTCGTCCGACTCTAGCCACGGTTCGCGCGTTCGTCGACAACGTATACTATCTTGGTTGAATTTATGACCATTGTTGGGGATAGGAGGTTTGTATTCGCCTTCGTCCCCATCCATATCCTCGCTCTCTTCGTCCCAATCATCGTCTGAGTGGTCGATCTTGTGATTGACAGGATCATCGTGGGAGTTGCTGCTCTGATCTGTCTCGAGAAACGTTGAGTTTGCATAAAGGCAGGATCTTGACGCGCCATCATGTCGGTATCCCAGTAGCGTCCATAAACTCACCGACAGCTGAGTTATGCGTATGATTGTACCCTCCCCGCCGAGGAGCCCGTATTTCAGAACCTCCGAGTTAAAAGATAAGTCCGAGCCGCGGTAACGCATGGTTGCCTCCACAATCGTCGGGCCTTTTGGGATAGGGTAGAGTGTGAGATTGGCTATCTGGAAGGACTTTATGAGCCTGACTATATTGTCGACATTAGTCTCATCTTTGGCCTTTGTTTCTGTAGAGTGAGCTTGTGGAAGGCAAATCTTGATGGAATTCGTTCTGGGCTTGGATTTTCGCTGTCGCGATGCCCAGTCCCTACGCTTACGCTGACGAGAAGATTTCGCCTGGTATTTGCGTGGTATCTTATCAATGCGATAAACATCGCCCTTGAGGCTTTCACCTAACTTGCTACTGCTGTCTTGTCTGTTCACCTCACTTATATCGGAATTACAATCAACATCTTGTTCACCTTCTGCCCCTTTGTAGAGAGAGATCGACCTTCTCCAAGACTTCAATGGCTCTTTAACCCTTTCTGGAATACACGCGTCCCCTTCTTCTTCTTCTTCTTCTTCTTCTTCTTCTTCTTCTTCACGGAAACTGCTTGGAGGCAGGACCTGGTTTCTGGCACTACCGTCTTCGCCGTCGGTGACGAGTGGGACAGGGCTTGGCAAAAGCGTTGATTCAGGCGTGGATGTAGGATCAGGCACGGGGCACTCTGTCGCTTGGCCAGCTTTCGTCGCTTCGCTGAATGAGGACTTTCCAGCTTTAGTTCTAGGGCGACGTCCGATACAACTGCCGGAATAAGTACCGTCGTATCCGCCGATGAAAGGCATGCTCGTTTGCATGCCGCTGACGGACCCTCTGTTATATTAACTTCTGATAGTGATCCTTCTTCGAATACGTCAACATAGGCCACCTTTATGCGACTGATACTACTCACCATCACAAACACCTTCCATAACTTCCATCGGGAAAGCGTGCGCTCCAACTGCGACGAGGTTACTAGATTGTCCGGCACAGTATCCTTCATTGCAAGTAGCTACATGGTAGTTAGCCTTATGAAAACCAGGCACCCCGTTGCTAGGCTTGACGAATCCTGTACTGTCATCCTCTTCTTCGGCTGCGTTACTCCTGATAATCAAAGGAGATTCTGTTCCTTATTAGCGAAATTAGCAACATAGCTGATATCTATACTCACCTTGACTACTTCCATCAAGTAACCTGTTTACAGCCAGATTCGTTTTCACGGCGTGTGAGGCGTCGACCGCCCCTTCTTTAGGAGATACCCAGCCAGCTTGGTCACACTCTAGCCTCTCCGATTCGGACGTTGCACTGAGACAATTCTAAGAGGAAAAGGCGATCGATCTCACCAGATCGTTCAGCTAATATGCCTCCGAGAAAAGCACGTAGGAAATCGGTATGTTGACATTATTATACTTATTCTTCTGTATTGAAATCTGCTGACTGACGGGGAGAATTTCGATTACACGATCGTTTCAGGAGACGCTCTACAAATCATGAACGAGAGGATCTCTGGTCTCGAAGACAAGGTCTTGAATTTAGAATGCAAGCAGACGAAGACATCGGAGAAACTTTATGCCTTAGAGAAG
>JAFISD010000439.1:0-12500 GCA_022560085.1 Helminthosporium solani
TGGTGGCGGCATGGTTGATGGGAGTGATGATAGAGGACGCGTCTTGGTGGGGTGATCAGGTTACTGATTTGATCAGCTTACTGATTAAACACGTTATTCCCATTTCTAGTCATCCACGCCATGGTGCATTCTTTGCCTTCTCGTGAACACTATTCGAATATGAAGTTTCTGCCTATTGTCACGGCCATCATCACCCTCGTCTCCAGCGCCGTCGCCGAAGGGAGTCCAGGATGCAGCAAAACCTCGCTTCCAGATGAGGTCCAACTTGGTGTCTCTAAGGATCTTACCATCGACAGTACCAGCATCAACGATACAAAGAGTCTTCGCAATTATCGCATTCACGTTTCCGAGTCTTACCAATCTGGCACCGCTGTCCCGCTTATTCTATCCTTCCATGGCCGCGGAAAAGACGCACCGTACCAAGAAGAACTATCAAAGTTCTCCAATTCATCCTATGGGTTCAAAGGAATCGCAGTTTACCCTCAGGGCATTCCTGTAAGTCTGCATGATATGAATCCAAGAAAGGCATCTCCCTGCTAATCCGTTGAACAGGCAGTAGGAACCTCTACCAACCAATGGCAAGGCGACATCGATGCACCAGCCTACATTAATGATGTAAAGTTTACCCTCGAAATAATCGACTACATCGAAGCAAATTACTGCATCGACACGTCACGGATCTACTCGACAGGAAAATCCAACGGAGGTGGTTTCACCGGTCTCCTCGGGTGCGACGAGTCCGCGACGAAGAAAATTGCCGCCTTTGCTGCAGTCTCAGGTGCATGGTACCTGAATACCACGACGCAGGAACTCCCGCCTTGCACACCATCTCGAAAAGTCATTCCATTTCTCGGATTTCACGGAGTCAAGGATAATACCATCAAATACAACGGCGGGCTCAACACGCGCAAAAACGCGAACTCGACAAACATCCCGGCGTATGTAAATGCATGGGCGGAGCGCAATGGATTCAATGCGAGTGAGAATGCGACATCGACACTTTGCGATGGTGATGTCAAGACGTTCAAGTGGGGCGAGACGGTCCAGCATTATCGCTACGAGAAATTTGGGCACTCATGGATGAGTGAGTTTGGAAACGGAGATACGAAAACCACGACTTGTAAGATGGCAGATGCTACGAGAGTTATTCTGGAGTGGATTGAACAGCGGAGGTTGTAGATGAGATCGAGATGAGTGGGGAAGTGACGGACATAGGCACGTGACAGGGCAGTAGTATGACTAATCGGGCCGGTTCTTGCATTCACGCTATCAAGGACGATCTTCTACTCTGCTTTTTAGGTCTGTTGTATAATTGATGGTTTGAAGCAGCGAAATCTGGAAGTCTTATGTGCACCACTAAAGAATGAAATTACACGTAGCATTGTACACATGCGACTAACTCTATTAAAACATACTACTTTCTATTATTAGCCGAGGTATTGGACATCCAACGTCTGACAGTAGATATCCACTTCGCGTAGTTTGAGCACGCCCTCGGTGAGTAAGCATATTGACGTCAAAGAAATCATGACAGGTGTTTAGTTTTCTCAGCTGATGATTGTCCATGAAGCCAGTGATGCGGCTGATTCTAGTGGGGACACTCGGTTCGGTCGTTCGCTGCCCTATTGGTACACCTAACCGCGGCAGCTTTAAGGCAGTACTTCACACCCACAACGACAGTGTTTTTCCTACCCCCCTACCACCTATCCGCCCTCCCCGCCGCGACGATGTTGGAATTTGAGAAAGAAATCGAGCAAGCAGTCGCCAACCGCGACATCCCTGGCTGTGTCTTGGTGGCTACGAACAGAGATGGTACATTCAATCGCCTCCTCTTACCCCTCACAACATAACTTCAAGTAACCAAAATCCAGGGTCCTTTACCTACAACAAATCCTTCGGCGTCTCATCCCTCAAAGCAGGCCATGACCAAACGCCTCTGGACCCCAACACCGTAATGTGGACGGCCTCCTGCGTTAAGCTCCAAACCTGCATCTGTCTCGCCCAACTCGTTGAGCGCGGCCTCGTAAGCTACGATGACCCTGTATATACTTATCTCCCCGAGCTCAAAGATTTCCCCATCATCAAAGGCTTCGCAGAAGACGGTTCGCCAATCACTGAGCCCCACAAAAAAACACTCACTTTGCGCCACCTAATGCACCATACCTCCGGCCTGATCTACGACGTTCTCAATCCACTAGCAGCCCAATGGATGAAGTACAACAACAAGGTTCTTCTCGGACCTACAGTTATCGAACGATTCGTTGTGCCCATGATTTTCGAGCCAGGCGAGGGCTGGATGTACGGGTCTGGCATAGATTTTGCGGGGTTGTTGCTCGAGCGTGTGACAGGCAAGACGCTAGAAGAGCACATGAAAGAGAATCTGTGGGACCCGTTGGGAATGAAGGATGTGACGTTTTTTCTCTCGAAGCGACCAGACATGAAAGACCGGATGGCGGACATGAGTTTCCGGCAGGAAGACGGGAAGTTGCACTACGCTGATGCACAGATATATTATACCGATGGCAAAGGCAACGAACGGAAAGACTGCATGGGGGGTGATGGTGCCTTTATCTGTGCGGCAGAATATATCAAGGTTCTTCAAGCGATCTTGACTACCGATAGCGACGAGAAGATCCTCAAGAAAGAAACTGTGGAGGAGTTCTTTAGACCGCAGTTGGGAGAGGTGGAACGCAAGAATCTGGAGGCAATCTTGCAAGACAAAACGGCGAATAACGCTATGGGTGGGACCTCGTCGGAGGTAGCTAGGGATTGGGGATTGGGCGGATTGGTCATCAAGGGTGATTCGCCGGACGGGAAGAAGGACGGGACGATGATATGGGGAGGGCTGCCTAACTTGACTTGGTGGGTTGATCGAAAGACGGGGCTTTGCGGATTATATGCTAGCCAGGTACTCCCGACTGGTGATGCAAAGATCGCGGCTCTAGCGAGGAAGTTTGAGGCAGGCATGTATGAATTGCTCAAGAAGAAGACGAATGAGAGTCTGAAGCTTTGAGACAGAAGAAAAAGAACTTGTGGAGAACTCACCAAAACAACACGCCTAGACTTGAAGTAGCACAAAATTATCAATTAATTTGGGTTTCCTAAAAAAAAAAACAAGTCTCGATACAAGGATTCGTTGGGGGAACGTAAAAAAAAAAAGTTCTAACAAACCCGTGAATTGTTGAACAAAGACTAATACGTCTTATACCTCCTGTAGGATTTTGTCACGGGCGTTTCAAAAACTGAAGTCTTTGTTCCAGTATGGAATCACCTTTGCCAAATCCTCCACTGTCATACTCGCAAACTGTTCCTCGTATACCTTCTCCCAGTCGGTTTCGGAAGTCTCCATTTCGTCCGCTGGAGTATCCAAGAGCCCATCCGCGATGACATTGGTCCCAGGCGATGCGTCCATCTTCTCCAAGCTGCTATCATCTTCCCATTCATGATCGAACATGGTGTTCGACACTTCTCCGTTCGCATAAAGGACTGTAGCACCAACCTGTTTCCAGCCCCAAAGCATTATTTTTTGCTCATCAGATAGACCTTGAAGATCTGGATCGTTCTTGTAGCTCTCCTCATTCTTGAGTACCTCGACCATGCCCGCGATTCGATCAGCCGTGGACTCAAGTTGCTCTGGTGGCCATGGTCCTTCATGCCTGCGCCACTGTTCGGGATCCTTCTCCTTCATGAGATTTTCGAATTTCCAGATCGGAAGGTTGTTCACATTTGTGTTCATGCTGATGCTTGCAATGTTGCAACCCGGGTTGTGGGAGGATGTTCCCTCACAGTCAATGCATGGGACGGCCTCACTGAGAGGCATAACGTCGTCAACGAACGGGCCGACTGAGATGCAATCGGGTTTGTGCTCCTGGGTCTGCTGGCAAGATATGCATACTACGGCTTTGACAGAAGGCGTGGGCTTAACAACGGGAAAACTCTTAGTTTCGCTATGATGGCTTGATTCTGATGAGAAGTCCGAGCCTCGAAGCCTCTTGCGCCTGGTTGGAGCGACTTGAACTGGTGTTTCCCCACTATTCGTAGAACTACCTGTCGTATTCTGCGATTGGGTGGAGACATGCTGCGATGAGAGAGTGGCATTGTTGGACGTGTGATCACTTCCAGCTTTCGTCGCAGCAATCATCTTTTTCACTGCATGGAGTTGGCGAGCAGTCGCAGTCTTTTTAGCACTGCTCTCATTCGCAAGCTTGTCAGGGCTCTTGTGCACAATAGCAATACTAGAACCCTTGCTTTGAACCATACCGTGTGAAGAATCTGGAATGGCATTTCCAGGTGCTGATCGCGAGGTACCCTCTTTTTCCACGGTATAATTCGCTCGGTGTGAGGCCCTCGGTAGATTTCCCACAAGGCTGGCACGCCTGAGTTGATCGGATTCTTGGTTGTTATGGCCTGTCTGCTGTTGAATGTGTTGGCTTGTCACAGGTGGTTGAGGTATCTGGCGCTCTACTGAAGCTGATCGGTGTATTTGAGCCGCCGGAGAGTATTGGAGAGATTTTGGTAGTTCTTGACGCAAGGGATCTCGCATGGTGGCTCCAACGGGTGACCCTGCACCAGTCTCAAATGCTGACTTTGTGTTGAATGAATGTTGGATAGTAGGTGACCTTTCAGACACTGAAGTGCTATGTGGCCCTAACAAATGATGTGGGAATGGTTTGGATGTAGGTATGGTAGACAGTGAGCTTCTTCCGGGCCGCGGGTTCCCTGAGTTGATATGGTTTGACCCAGGTACAATGCTCGGATATGATGGATAGTTTCCAGGCGTTATTGGCTGCTGCTGCTGGAGGCCGCTCTGGGTGATGTCTTGAGGACCGTGGACTGGCGTCCCCTCTGCTTTTGTAAAGTATCCCCCACTCATATGGGTTGGCTTTGGCGCAAGCATCGGCTGCTGTTGGTAATGAACACCCGCTTGACTGTTTCGAGGTGTGTCACTCGATGGTAAACGCCTCGGGCCGGCTGCTTGACCCCCATGATGTCCACTAATAGGGGTTTGCTGCGCAGCAATCACCCGATGAGGCAACGATGGCATCGCCATAGGAGACACTCGTGGTTGTGATGGCAGTGATGAAAATGATGAACTAGCATAGGGCGATGTGTGTTGTTGCTGTTGCTGTATCTGCGCTGAAAGATGAGGCTGCTGGGTTTTGGGCTGATCATTGCTCCCGTGTGGAATTGCGTGCACGATTCGCCGTTCTGGTGGATGGCTATATGCCTGGGTATAGGAAAAAGGTCAGCAAGCTCATAGAGGAGAAAATGGCAATTGTCATACCTGGTCACTGGAGGAAAAGCTTGTTTGATAGGGCGACTGTGGCGCAACTGCTGCATTCTGTTGGAGACTGGTTGCGGAAGGATTCATCGCGAAATTCGAATACGGAGAGGCATAGCTGGTGGCATTGTTTGCCTGTGAATTGAAAGCGGTACTCATATGCTGGATGTTTGGAGAAATCTGCGGGTAACTCTGGATGAGTCCTTCACAGCTCATGCGGTGGTGCAGTAGCTTTCCTTGGGTATCGCAAGGATACACCGGTAGCTCGTGCGTGTAGAGAATCGTTCCCAGGAGTTCCTTCTCTTCCTTGATACGATTTATATGATGCATAGCGTTGCCAATACGAGGTTTCTCGAAGGTTTCATCACTTCCAGGCACCCAGCAAAGCTGGATATCGTCGTTCTTTGCCAGTCCTTTGTTGGCCCTCATGACCACCGACTCGGGCCTGAGGATACCTTTCTCGTATGCTCGACGGTCTTCACCGTCCCCATGAAAAGTCCAATAGCCATACCGAACGCGATTCGTATTGATACGTTTCTTGAAGCCATCGAATTGCTTATCGGGTCCCAATTTTGGAGTTTGATAGACGGAGACGTAGGGTATGGACATTTTGCAATGTAGTTTGGGATGATGCTTAAGAGAATAGCAAAGAAAGAATTCTATACATACAGCTGGACACGCGTTGAGCGATGTGTATCGCCGACCTCGTCTGAGGTGTCGAATTTGGTCAGTGGGTCGGACAGGTCAGCCGTGGAAGGAGCCAAGACGGAGGCGAGGGAAGAGGGAAGAGAATAAAAGCAGAGAGAAGCCGGTATTATGTATGAGATGTTTCGATCAAAACCAACTAAGAGCAGGTATGTCGGTCGAGGGTAGTGGAGTGTGGGTGGAGGCAGAGGCGTTGCTCGTACCAAGTAAAAGTGAGAGAAGGGATAACAACAACGACAACAACAACAACAACACGGCGGTCAGTGCGCAGTTGTCGAGTGTTCAAAATATTAGGTAAACAGTATGATGGGAAATTACGAGCGTCATATTACAAACGATTGATCTGTTGTCTCAGAAGTACGATAGCTGAATATCCTAACTCCGTGTGCAATCAGATTCCAACAACTGTGGCGACCTTTATTGCTATCACCATCCCAGAGGACTGACCTGATTCCCCCCAACCAGCCAGGTTTAGTGTTTGGATTCAGACAGATATGAGAAAAATGCGTTTGCATCACTGATAATAAAGCCATGGGACCTCATGTTGTGCTCGCCGCATTTCCATGGCAGGCAAACGCACCAGCTCGGGGGATATATTTCCCCAAAGGTATTGTTAAAACGGTTGTACCTCGAGCATAATAGACAATTCGATCTCTAATGTTTGTCAGTGAAGTGATATGATGTTTATGTACCATGGAAAGTGGCAGTCTTGAATAACCCGCGAGTTCACCTTCTTTTGCCAATCCTACCAGCCCATAGTTTCTCCCAAATTCCCGCTTCAGAGTAGGCGGAATACTCTCTTGTCATATCGCGCCTCGAATCAGTGGCAACTGCGCGATGTTCATCGGATTTCCCTGGACTGTGAGCTAATTATGATTTACCCTTCTATCACTAGTAAAATATATAAACTAGTCTACGATGATACGTATGCTACGTACCAGACCAGTTAGAAGACTATGCCCGCTATTTGTTATTCCCTCTAATCTAAATGTCACTTACGGATCGCTAAGAAAATATTGGTTACGGCTTAAGTTCCTTGTAGATCTCCCTATAGCTGCCCCACATCGCCAGTGTGGAGAAGTGTCAATCATTGAATAAAATGCGGGGCTCGCCAAACAAGATAGACCTCACATGATGCTATCCAAGCGAATCCTTCGACAATGTATTAGTCGTCCTACAAGAGTCAGCTTCCTGTTATATACCGCCAGAGGAGTGTCGCGATACCTTTCCATATCGTCCATCTTACACAGTTCCTACATCATTCGAAACCGCCAACATGCCAGGTGTATTGTTGCAAGACACACCCTTCAAGACCATTGCGGTCAGAGAACTTCATCCGACCTTTGGGGCCGAGATTATTGGAGCGAATTTCCAGAGTATGGCTGACGAGCAGTTTGATGAGATAAAAGCTGCAATGGCAAAAGTATTCACTATGCGCTCATTAAACACCGTCCATCCAAGCTTATTCATCGATCTAGTACGGCGTCCTAGTCTTCCGCTCCACTGCCATGACCGATGATGAACATGTGACCTTCTCGACCCGCATCGGCGAACTCGATAATACAAAACGCTACATGACTGGAGGCCGTAAGCCACGCTATGCACACTACGAGCTCTTCGACGCTGGCAATGTCGATGAGAACGGTGCTGCTATCGATCCTGCCGCCCCCCGCTCCCATTATAACAAAGGCAATGCACTTTTCCATGTCGATTCATCATTCAATCCACGAAGAGCTAGTTGGAGTCTACTCAAGGCAGTCAAATTGCCACCCCCAGGTATGGGAGGTGAAACTGAGTTTGCGGACAGTAGAACAGCATGGGATGAGTTGGATGAAGGACTAAAGAAGAGATTAGAAGAGAGGGATTTTTATGGTGCGCATACGCTATTGCACAGTAGGAAGATGGGAAGTCCCGAATTCTTTACAGACTTGGATCCGACGAGTCAGCCCATGACGAGGCACAAACTTCTTCAGACGCATGAGCCGAGCGGTAGGAAGAACCTTTATGTGGGCGCTCATTGTCATCATCTCGAATCGGAAGCGGGTATCTCGGAGGAAGAGTTGGCAGAGATCTTGAGGAAACTTACAGCGCATATCACGCAGCCGAAGTATGTGCTGAGCGTTGACTGGAATAACGAAGGTGATCTTGTGGCATGGGATAATACTTGTGTGCAGCACAGAGCAACCGGTGGGGCCTTTGAGGGAAAGTACGTGAGAGACATGCGAAGGACGACTGTTCACGATGACAGTCCGACAGCGTGGGGAACGAATCGTGGACAAGAGGCTAGGGGATTTAACCTACAATCCGCGAGTGGGGACAACAAGTCACAGGCATAGGCAAAAGAAATGAACTTGATGATTGTATTCGATCAGCCGACCTGTTGCTATGAACTAGCTCTGACTCAACTCAGAGTTCCCAGTATGGAGATGCGGGAAGCTCATGTAACAAGCAAACAGTAAAACGGCGAGCGCATTCATAGCGTTGCCAATAATAGGCCCCGGAAAAACAAAACTGACATGTTCTAGGACAAGACGACTAGCCACTCTCCCATCGATGAGCTGATGGTACTCGTCAACGGCCGTCGATCGCCCTCTAAAATCAATTTGGTCGACCGATACTCAGGCGAATGCCACGCCCAGTACACAAAAGGTCACGTATTTCTCTCCAAACCTCGATCCTTCAAGTCTGGTCTTCACACTACCAACTCTTAAGTCTCATTCACGCGCTTCTTCAGATCTTCTTTCAATTTCTCAAGCCTGCTGCTGCTGCTCCTCGCGCTGCTTCTGAGCTTCCCTCTCCTCCTTTTCAGCCTGCTGCCTCATCAATTGCTTCCTGATCTTCTCCAAAGCTTCTGCCTGTTTAGCGGCACCATAATTGAGTCCATGTCTGTTCTCACGGGCCTCCGCATCAAGCGGATGTTCCTGGTTCAACAGTGGAAGCAACAAGCGTGCCTTATCGGTCCTGTCCAACGATTCGAATCTCATACTCAAGAGCTTGGTGATAGGCAGGCGTTCAGTACTAGCGACACTTTTCAGTTGCGCTATCTGATTAGCGAGGAGTTGGGTCGTGTCGTGGTGCTGACCGAAGAGCTTGGAGATAGGTCCTTCGATGGCACCAGGAATATTGTGAGTCTTAGCGGCAACGGGCTTAGGATTGGCGGGTGGGTTCGCAGACTTGCGAGGTCGCTTGGAAGGGGAACCGGAGGAAGCATTCTTGTTAGCCGCGTTGCGGGCACGCTTCTTGCTCGACGGGGGGGTCTGGCCGTTGGCAACGACGGTGTGGGAAGTAGAAGGTGTCGTAAGCTGGATGACTTGACTTGAGGCTGGCGTACACTGCCCGCGAGTCGGGGTTGCTTGGATATTGTCAGGTGTTTGGGCAGTCTTGCGCTGGTATCCCACTGATTGGTTAACCCGCATCTGCTGGGGTTGCTGAACGGGACCCTGGTTGCTAACTTTGTTGCCAAATGTAGCCTGTTGTTGTCGTTGTGTTACCATTGCAAATTGGCGCTTAGTGGCAAACAATTCGGCTTGCAGCTGTGCTATTTGGTTCAAAAGGGCATTGCTGTCTTGAGGACCAGCTTCAATCGAGCCACGACCGGGCATGCTGTGTTGAAGGTGAGACTGCTGAGCGTAATGACGACGAGGCTGCTGAGCAATTGGCATTGCAGGCACTGGCATGCCTCCCATAGACGGGTTCATCGGATTCACATTCTGGGAAGCTGTAATAGGAACACCATGGTATCCAGACTTCATCTGTGTATAACCATTCATAGGAGGAATCGTCATACCATAGATGCTCTGTGACATATTCTGGGTAGTCGCCTGAGGAGTGCCGTACGGAGACTCAAGCCCAGGAGGCAGCATCATCTGGTCATTGGCAGACTTCTTTAGAGAACGATGCTGGACGGGCGGAGCCAGGCCGAAAACCGGAGAAGGCATCAAGCTATTCGGAGAGCCATGATGCACTGAAGGCGACTTAGAAAGCCCAGGTGTGGCAGCGATGTGTTGAAGCATCTCCATATGCTGAGCAGACATGTCCGACCCAGGTAACCTCTTTTGGGCCGGTTTGCGTGTTCCGGATGCCACAGGACCAACGGACTTTTTGGATCGAGGCGCCTTCTGTGCCGGTGTCTTCTTCTGTGCTGATGCCTTCTTTTGTGCCGGCGTCTTCCTCTGTGCAGGCGTCTTCTTCTGCGCTGGCTTGCGGGAAGTCGTATCGACGGCCCCGTACTGAGCCGGTGTGGAGCTTCCGAGGGTAGGCTTCGGATACTGAGGATTGTGTTCAGTGGATGGCTCTTGTGGGCACGACAACAACTGCTGCTGCAGGGCCTGCCACTTGCTCTTGTCGCTTGCAGCCGACTGAGAAGTACTCTGACTGTCAGAAGCATACACATCGTACGGCGACCCGATCTGTTGCGACATTCGGGATTGCTGGGATGTCAAGAGGCACTGCTCGTTCGACAGCCTCGGGCTCGGCTGTACGAAGTCCATGTTTGCCTGGAGGATGGCGGCAATGCTAGCTTCGCATCCCGTGCTGTGGTCGGTGAGTTGATTGGTCGTATGCACATCTGGCTCAGAACTGAGCGAGTCCCCATGGATGTCGTTGATGCGCTGACCATCAGTGACAGAAGTCACGCTACCGGACTTGTCATGGCAGCCGTCGAGCGCAGCTTCAGAGACAGTCCGGTGAGAGGATTCTGCTTGAAGTGCGCTCAGACTAGCACTAGAGTGATTGGAGCCACCATTCACAAGGTCATGGTGCTCAGAGATGCACTCAAGCTCGTTCTGGTTGACACGGTGGGATTCAGGTGCACCGATGCTACCATCAGCATTGCTGCCGACGACATCTTGGTTGTCAGTGCTGTCTTGAAAAGCCTCACCGAAGCTGTCATTAACATTGCTGTCACTCGAGCCATAGGTGTCTAAGTCGGTAAGCAGGTCGTTGTGGTGAAAGTCCTTGCCTCCGATCATGTTGGCACTGAGGTCGTTCTGAGGGTACTGTTGATCGAACTGCTCAAATCCGCCAGGAAGACACTCATCGAAGGAACTCATGAAGGCCATACTCGATAGCTCGCCCAATTCAGCGGCATTGGCGCCATCGCCGTCAATGGGGAACAAGTTGTCCCAATCGATGCTGCTGGCGTCTAGCTCACCGAAGAAGTCAGAAGCCATTGTCTAGGGAGGATGGATTCAATAATGTAGGAAATAAAGAAAGTCTCTCGCAAATAACAGTTGAGATGGTGAATTGCTCGTATGCTTGAAGAAAGTCTTGATATCAGAAGGCAGTCACGTCGAAGGCGGGCGCCGTAGGAGGACTCTCACTTGACGCTAGTCTGGCTCAGCGCAAAAGCAGTGAGGCCCTAGCGTTCACGGGTCTCTTCATTTCAGTATCGGGGTGGCTGGGAGTGCTGTAGATGCCCAAAAAAGTGGGGCAATTCGAGGACGGTGGTTGCTATCGCCGTTGCTAGGGAATAGAGAGAGGCTGGTTCACGTTGCGTTTGCTATCGACGCCTTGACTGATGCTATATCTAGAATCTAGAGGCATGGCAGCGTTTGCATTCTTATCTATGAGGGCCCTGTATCTTGACGCTGAGGCCTTCAGTCTCGGAAAATACGGTGGGTGAGTGCCTGTCGAAGTGACAGACAACTCTCTCACTCCTCACGCGATCCCGGTGTAAGTGAGAGTGAGAAATTCCGTTCGAAACCCGACCTTGAAATCTAGTGTATCAGATTCATTTTGTATACGTCATAATGCTCCAGGACCTTTTGGGCAACGCAGAAAACGTGGGTAGATAGTAAAACCGTCCATAGAGGCAAAGCTTTTATGATAATTTTCAAGTTGACCACAGGCTGGTCGTCTCATGCTTACCACAGCAGCAATCTCATTGCATACGGACTTGGATAGTCTTACTGAGAGTTTTTAAGTCATAATTCCTCCTTGTCAGGGACCTTGTAGATCTAGGCCCATCTGGGTCAGATCATGTGATTCTACGTATTTAGTCCTAGTCTAGATCGCTATAGGTTTAGTAGCGATTCGTCTCTTATCCTCTCTAGAGGCTTAAATATAGTTATTGGTATTCTTATTATATTCTTATATTACTATTTATATATATTCTTAACATTTAAATTGCTCTTTGTTTTACTTAAGTAACTTAAGAAAAGATGTTAAACAAATTACTAAAATCCCCTTATATCATAACACCAAAGACCCTAGTAGTAGAAGATAAAGATAATATTAAGGAAATCCTAAGAAAATAAATAACAAGTAAAATACTAGGATAGTCTATAAATATATAAAGCAAAATACCCTAAGTTACGCTAGAAAATAGTAAGATATTTAGTTCTATTAAAGAAGCTTATATATAGATTAGAAGGAAATAAGATAAGGAAGAATTAAGGGATATTATATAGAGACGTATAAGATATAAGGCTAGAGATATAAGCACTATTAATCCTATAAAGGTAGTTAAAAAGGCTAAGGATATACTAACTACCTATATCTCTACTTAATTACT